>JAULBS010143044.1:0-27180 GCA_032355785.1 Symmetromphalus regularis | reverse complement strand
AATAAAAATCTTCATACATGCTGTTGTTCGCCGGCCTGAATGTATTTAATAAAGTTAAAGATAAGAAGGATAGTGGGGAAAATACGGATCTTTCTCGTAACTACATCTTTTCACCATCGCTGTGCTTCAGCACACGACAATTAATTCAGTAATAATAAAAACAATAAAAAAATAAGACAGTGCGAGCCTTAGACAAAAGCCTTTGTTTGTCTATGGTAATGGCCGACGCTCAGAGGAGCGCGCGCTAATAGTTAAAGTGGACAATTCATTGGTCAAGACTGGCTGTCAATCACGTCTGGCAGAAAGGTCAATTGTACATCACAAGCAAAAATGAGTGACGTATGGATACATCCCCCCCCCCCACTTTTTGAACAGGGAGATATTCTGTACCATCCCCCCCAATTTTTTGGACTGGGGGATGTTCCGTCCCCCACCACCACCACACACATTTTAGATACGGGGATGTTCTGTCCCCCTACTTCCAGAAGGCAATTTATTTTGCCCTTGTATGCATGCATTGCCATTGGGTTATAATTTTAACGTCAGACATGGCATGGTCACAAAATTAAGGACTGAAATATAGTGATAGATAGCAGGAAGTGGATTCATGAAGAAAAAAAAATAATGAAGTGGTAATGAACTCCATAATCACTTTAAAACTCTCCCAGATATTTCTGGACTCAGTCTGCTATTTTTGAATATGTTAAATTCATTTAAGCAGTATATCAAATGCAGGATCTCATATCCAATATAAACATGTTATATTGAGCCACTTCACTGAAGATAAAAATACATTATCTTGATAAACCCAAAACATGCCTGTTCTCAAACATGCCATTTCACTATATATAACAACTGAGGATTAAGGTAAATCCACATGAAGATATTTATATGCTGGTTGCATGCCTCACTTCAATTTCTACACAATAAAACTGACATGATCAACTTAAAAAGGAAAGGATTGTTTATTCAGCAGCTATTAGGCATCTGATATATGGTACTTTGCAACATATGATCTTTACAGGAAACCTTCTACCACCACATAGGCTACTCTTTCTGATTAGCAGCAACATATCTTTTATATGCACTTTCCCCCCAGACAGAACAACACATACCACTGCCTTAGATAAACCAGTTGTGGACCACTAGTTGGAATGGAAAATAGCCTAAACTGCAAATGGGTCCACTGAGAAGGATTGATCCAACTGGTCGATGTAAGTGGCTTACACTTACCCGTTGAGCCTTGCAGAGAGCTCACTTCTGGTTGGAGCCAGTATTGAGATTAAAAATCCCATGCCTCGACAGATTTGATCCCATTACCTACCAACCATGAGATCGACAGCCTAAACACTGCACCATCGAGGCTGGTTATCAACTTGAATGGTGGTGAACAAAGAAAAAGCTGGAGGACTTGTTTTAACAGTAGTTTGTTGACAGTAGGTTTCAAATAGCCCAGTTATTGATGATTCGTCATGCAAACCACTGATTTTGCATCTATACTTTGCATCATGTCAGATTGGCACCATTGTTTTTAACAATAACTTTTCTTCTATGGACTACAGAACAAAAAGGAAAACGGTTTTGGAAATTAAACAAAAGACCTATTTTTTTAATACAAAATTACAAGAAGATATACTGAATATCAAATTTTTAATGAGGAAAAAACCTATTTTAATTAGTTTTTAGCCGTTTTTTGGCACTTTTCAGTTACATTTTTGTTACCTTAGCAACCATATATTATCCAAAAGTTATGAAGTGAAATACTTTTGAGTATCTCGTACACTTTACAAAAGGTTTGAAAGGCAGTCGTTCGTCCTTTTGTCTCTTATTTTTCAACTGAAAAATGCAGGTTTTTTTGTTGTTCTACTTCCGGTGATGCAAAGTATAGAACATATCTTAATTAGACAACCGTAAACTTTCTTCTTTTCTTTTTCTTCTTTTTTTAATTACAGATATGTAATGTGCATTTTGGAAGAAATGGAATAAAAATAAAATTTCATTTTGATACATTTTTTTTATCACATTAAAACCAATATTTACGGTATAAAAGAAAACCCCCCACATATTTTGTTGAATACTATGAACCCAAAGAACTTGTTTAATTAAGATAATGTTGGCTCTAAGCCAACCAAGCATGCCAAGTCAGCTAATTCACATGCAGGATTTCTGAAAAGGTGGGGGGTCCAAATGTGATGGTTGATTTTCACATCCTTTCACTCTGAAAATGTAAAAACAAAAAAAGGAAATAAAATAAAAAGTGGGGGAGTCTGGATCCATGGACACCTCACTGCCCCCTGGACCCACTACTGCTGATGTTGGGAAAAGAAATCATTCCATGATTTTCTGCAAGTTGGAACATTTTTATATTTCTATCTTGATTCAATCCAGTGAGTGAATCTTGCTTCAAAAACCAAAAAAAAAATCCAGAACAAAAGGGCTTAGCTGCAGGACATTTGCAGTTTGGGATATTTTTCCGTTCCAACCAGTGGTTCACAACTGGTTCATCAAAGGCCATAGTATGTACTGTCCTGTCTGTGGAACTGTGCATATAAAAGATCCCTTGCTGCTTATTGGAATGAGTAACCTATATGGCAGCAGCAGGTTTCCTCTAAAATAAAATGTCTGAATGACTATATGATAGACGTCCAATAGCCAATGATAAGATAAAAATCAATGTGCTCTAGAGGTGTCGTTAAATAAAACAAACTTTACATTTAGCTGCAGTATGTAATGTTTGCTGGTTAATTCAGCATAAAGAATGGTCCCACAAGAGATTATCTAAATATCATGTACAAATTAATAGGTGACACCCCACAGTGATTTTTCCAAGCATAATCATTTTCACTGTTTGTTTAATGCTATTTTCAACACAACAAATAAACAGCACTTTTGCTTGTGTTTTCATGACTACAGTTGCTGTTCAGTCACCATAAGGAATTGACAAGATATCTTAATGTGATCATTTGTAGTGTTATGTAAGCCATTTTGAAATAAAAAAAGAACTATGTGGTTTAGAAACATTAGAAAGATTAGATAAATACAACTTAATTAATAGTCCAAAATGTGTTAACACTTTCAAACTCTGGTCTAATCCGACATTCTAAGCAAACTGCTACATCTAGGGCATACTTTAAATAAAAATTCACTGCAGAAGATTTCTTTTATTTAATATCTGGAGTATCCATCTGTGTTGTGGGTCATCAGATCAATCCGTTTCAGTGGACTCATTGGTCGGTTTCCCTTTCTTTCTTTTTTTAGCGATATTGGATGTAGAATATTCCAACCAGTGGTCCACAGCTGGTTCATCAAAGGTCGTGGTATTCACTGTCCTGTCTGTGGAACGGTACATATAAAAGATACCTTGTTGCCGACTGGAGAGAATAGCCTATGTGGTGGTAGCAGGTTTCCTCTAAATAAGTATGTCAGAATGACCATATGATTGATGTCCAATAGCCGATGATAAGATAAAAATCAATGTGTTCTAGAGGTTTCCTTAAATAAAACAAACTTTGCTTTATATATATAGGGCAAATAGTGAGGACAAAAATAACTGCAAAAACAGTGATGACATCAGGTGTTTGTGAAAGTTGAGTATATCCTTCCCTATCAGTGGCACTCATTTTAATCTGTGACAAGTTTGAGAAAATCTTTCTTAATCAAAACAGAACTCACTGACCAGAGTGGCAATGTTTTCTAAAAATACTACAGTACTGCTAAGTGACAATTGTCTAAGGATATTCATTCAACATGAACAGTTGTGCACTGTAGGTAATGGAATAGTGGTTGGATTTTTTTTTTCTTTGAGAGTTCCACTGGTGCTAGTTAGAGCTTGATTTCAGAAACTGTATGGATTATAATGTCACGGAAATAAAATATCTGTTTAGTATCAGCAGCATTGATTTTATGTCTGAAAACCTAGTCCCATGTATTTTGTTGCATGAAGGTCTGGTGGTACATATACTTCATGCCAAAAAACAGACAATAGAAAACCATGTAATTCACTCAGTACAAAATACACAGACATCTAAAACATCAGTAGACACATACCCAGGGAGTGGTAGTTGAGGTATACAACTGTTGCCATGGACATGGTAAAATGTGCTAAAATATATACATGTATGAACATCAGAAGACTAGTACCCAGGGTGTGGTAGTTAAGGTATACAACTGTTGCCACGGACATGGTAAAATGTGCTAAAATATACACATGTATGAACATCAGTAGACTAGTACCCAGGGTGTGGTAGTTAAGGTATACAACTGTTGCCACGGACATGGTATACAACTGTTGACACTGACACGGTAAAATGTGCTAAAATATACACATATGAACATCAGTAGACTAGTACCCAGGGAGGGGTAGATGAGGTTGTATACAATATACATGTATACAATTGTTGTTAAGGTTAAGGTTTGGCTTGCTAATCGGAGTGAACTGTTATAATGCACACAATATTTCATTTAGTCATGTTCTATGGACAAAATTAAATACTGGTCCACTTTTTTTTCCAAAGAAAGTTTAATGTTGATAACTGATGTCTGATTTGGCTTTTGGCGATTCAAGTTTTTTTTCTTCAAAATAAAGACAAATATGGGCTACTCATGTCGAAGTAAAATATTTACATCCCTTCTCCACACCAAAAAATGTACCTAGCCTGTGTAAATCCTGGGAGTTCAAGTCTGAACAACATTACAAAATATACTCAACCACAAAAAGAAAGCATGCATGCTGAAATATTTTAGTTTCAAAGGGTGGTCACAGTAATTGTCCATTTGAAGGAAACATGCACAACTTGTTATTTAGGCCTCCTCCTAAATTGTGTTATCTAAGGACTCTCCACCATGAATGTTGTCTGGTTTATGAAATAATTGACTACTGATTACATGCATACTTTCTTTTTTGGTTGAGTATATCTTTCCACTTTTTACAAGAACATATAATAAGAAATAACAGAGCACTGTGTTAATTAATATTGCAGTATTTATTGCTCACTCAGTACATTAGTGTATTAAAGGAGACAAGAAAGTGATACTGGTACAGCGAATAACTGGTTACAGAGATGAGTGGTTAACTTATACTCTTAATAAAGCAATAACCATAAGCAGTATATTAAATTAATGAAGAAAAAAAAAATTTTAAAACTTACCTATATTGTATAACTTGGAACTATGACAACACTTATAACATCTTATAATAACTCATAAACAAATTGTTTGTTAGTTGAAACATCAGTAAAGGGTGTATTTGTTATATATATAAAAATATAATCACCAATTATTCTTGATATCATGTAGTCACAGATACATATGTATGTTTTTTCACAACTTTAATAAAAGAAATTAAGATATTATTTTAATTCACAAAATAATTCATTTTAACAAAGTATGTTGATTTTAGTTCATTTTCAACTTTGTGTCACAAGCAAAATTAAATGTTTTCCAGTACCATCCCAGACACAAAAAGGTAGCATAAAATATAAAATACATTATAAAAATAATCATTATTTTAATGTTATTCACTTTTAAAATGCATTATTCAAATGAATTTAAAGTAAAAGAAAAAAGATCAGTTTTAAATACTTCTTAGTAAACAAAATATTTGTGATTTTTATCCTGAAAATGTGTTTGCATATTCATTATTTTGAGTGAGCATTTCTGTGATTGCTTTGCGTTAAACAAAGGCATGTAACTGAGACTGTGGATAAAATATGTTTAATTAAATATAGTAATATAGCACCAAGATGAATGAATTAAATATTAAAAACTTGTTTAAACATGACTATTAAGAGACACAAACATGCAGTAAAACACAATATATATAAATATAAAATTTAAGTACAGTCAAACCTTCTAAAAAGGTCACCCAACAACACTGTATATAACCAGGCACATAGAAAGCTGGTAACAGATTCAGGCCAGATGGAAATTGTAGGTCCCCATTTCAGACTGCTCACTATGTACATTTGTGTTTTTGTAATCGGTGCTTAATATTAATGGGAGTAGGCCTTTCAAAATAGTAGGTCCATGCCAAACGGCCAACCTGACCTCCCCTCCCACCTCTTTCCTGGCCTGTATATAACAGGTACCTCATTTCATTGCAATAGGCATGTACATTAACCTATATTTAAAGACCACCTGTCTACAAGAGCTCTTCTGAAATGCAAATGAATCTATTTCAGCCTATAAATAATGATCACCCTTTATAACTGTGTCCTGTCTATAGAGGACATTCTCCATATTACTATTCTGGTACCAATACATTATTTTAGCCTGTGTGTGTGTACATACAGAATTCATGCTTAAAATAACTCATTTTTAGAGAGGTTTGACTGTACAACCTACATAATTATATACAAATGAGTAAAATATTTACACTATACATTAGTCTAAATGTTTTAGAATAATAAGCATGGTGTAGACACTAATAAATATATTTACAACATAAACTAAGTCACAACAACTGAAATGAGGTAATAACAAAAATGTACTGTCGGACAATAAATATTGAATTAAATTGTCACAGTACTGTCATGAATTGCAGTTTTGTCAAGCACCCTTTGTTTGTTCTTTCAAAGTGATGTTTCAGCATGAAAATATTCCTTTGCAATCTTGTAAATTGATGTAAGTGTTATTTATAATAAAGTACTCTAAATTAGACATTTTTATGGCAATTTATTTTTAAATTCATGTAAGGCTAAAATATGGGATAAATCTGGATGATTCTGTTTCAGTAAATTTTGGATATTTTAGTACAATAAACATTTCTTTGTAATAAATTTAATTGATGTAAATGTTCTTTAAAACAAAGGGCTGGAGGGGCAATGGTCTCCCCACTTTTTAGGGGACAAATAATTTTTAAAATCTTCTTTTTCTTTTTTTTTTCCTGCATAAACTACATATATTAGAATTGATTATTTCGTGAGTAAATAAATCAAGTGTTATGATATTTGGACTAAATAATGCCCTCAAAATTTCAAATGATGTTTAATAAAAATACATCTCTATAGCTTTATTGGATCTGAGAAAATAATCACATTATGTTAGGTTTCATTTCATCAGTTACTAAACAAATTTAAACAATATTTATTGCCAAAAGTTATCTTAGATATTTCTGTTTCTTATCTGCAACATTAAATTCTAAACTCTGCTTGAACCACCCTCTTCAATGTCATTGCATTAAGAAATAATTATCTTAATGTATTACTAAAATATATGACAATAGAAAGGAATCAGTTTTCCTCTTCTCTCAATATTATTTACATGAATAACAGAATTTTTTTGTTGTTGTAAATTTAAACATATTTTTGTTTTTCTAATCACTTAAATTGTTAAGATGGTTTAATGATTTACATAGGACCTGGTATTAACGGCCAATGAACAAACCTGTTACATAAATTTAAAACTATCCTCAGGTAAAATTTACAATTCTAGATGGTTTAATGATTTATATAGGACCTGTTATAATGGCCAATGAACAAACCTGTTATATAAATAAATTTAAAACTATCCTCAGGTAAAATTTACAGCTACACTACTGCATGTTTCCTTGGTCAAGTTTACAAACAGAATTGCACAATCACTGATAGTGTGCTTTGGAGCATCAAGGAACAGAAACCATCCAGGTATTTTTGATGTATTGCAATTTTGAATTTTTTCTAACAAAGCTCCCCTTCCCAATGCCTCATTTTAAATGTGTGCTTGGTATCTCATAACCATAGGTATGCTCCTTTGTTAATTATAGAGCAATGCCCCAAAAACAATCAAATACAGAGTTCTAAACAAGCATTATGGAATCGTAGTGATGACTGATTCCATACATTCTCCAACTAGATGTGGGGTGAGTAGAATCAGAGATGTACACGTATTTTGGAATTATACTTTTCACTACTGGCCATGTTTGATGTTTGTTTCATTCATTTGGTAAGGATTTTTTTGGTTTGTTTTGTTTAACGACATACCTAGAGCACATTGATTTATTAATCATCTGCTATTGGATGTCAAACATTTGGTTATTTCACGTATTCAAGTGGGAGCCAGCCTCCAACAGGTTTTGAACCACTGTCATCAGTTTGAGGGTCTGACGTTCTACCATTGGACCACTGAGGCTCACTTTTCATTAATTCGGTGGAATTTATAGAATGTTTTTCAATCTCTTCTATTAACCCAAACAACAAGACGTGTCTCACTGAATCATATTTCATCTCACAGTAAAAATTATTGATCTTAGTTATTTCACATTACATTGCAAAGAATTGTAAATTTTATCTGTTTTCATTAAAAACACAATTATACAAATTGACCTCAACACAAATGTACATAAAAACACATTATACAGATATAAAATACATATAAGCAGTTAAATATAAATAATCACTAAATCACATTTTAATAAGTATTTTATACATAATTAACCCAATGGACCGAGCAGTTGATTTTCTCATCAGACCCTGATTTTCCTACTCTACATGGCTATATAACAAACTAAACAATGCTATGATAAACTACAAGCATTTGTGCTAATAGTTATACAAAAATGGCAGTACAACTCAATATATATTTAATCAAAAAGTAAAACTAAATAAGTACAGAAAAAACCAAACATAATTAAAAACAACAGTTACATGTAGGCCTAATTATATAAACTTTTAGCACTAAATACAGACCCTTGTATTTATAGGTAACAAATACAGATAACCTCTCCTTATATTTATTAAAGTCAATCTTTTCTTGAGGGGAATGGATTTCCAACAATTAATTCCATTTAATAAGTTTGATAAGGCTGTTATATTCATGATGGTTACAGTTTGTCTTCAGTTATTGGTGTAGGTATTTTATACAGTAAAACCTGTATGTATAACACAATTCATTCCATCTCCAATACACACTAAATAGACTTCATATCTTAATTCATCTTCATTTAATAAATATCTAAAATACTTGCCATTAAAACAGGGATACAGCTAGGTTTTCTGAATGGGGTGGGAAGGGTACAACCCCATCAATACTGGTATTTCAAGTCCAATGCTACTATTGGAGTTCTGTGGGTTCTCCTATGACATTTTCAAACTACATATATGTTCACTCAGAGGTGACAGGGCATTTTGAAGTCAATATACCAGTTTGTTTCCATTGATTTTATTTTGTAAAAAGAAACGATTAAGAATCTGATAAGGGTTGATATCTCCATTACCATACCTTAGCTGATCACGTTTAGAATATGTTTTAAACAAGGGTAATGGTCTGAAGTGTATTTCCCTCAGTAAGCATGGTCTTACAGTAATAAAACTAGTTCACATTATACATATTGAGATTCAGTCCTCTAAATGCTAGTGTAATCTCAGAGCTGAGATTTACACTTTACAAACACAACCTATGTAATTTAACACTATTTACAACAGAAATGAAACATAAATTAAAATACAGTAGCACTAACTTAAAAAGAACAATTGTTCAAAAACTTTGCTAGGTCTCTTTGGGCTGGACAGAAACTATTTTGCATGTTAATATTGTTTCCAGAATAATATAATATAAACAAAACATACAATGGATAAGCCATACCCAGTGAGTGTAATATGAGTATGTACACATCCACATGGAGTAACTTTCAAAAAACCATTAGATTCAATGATTTTTTAAGGTCTTTAGGCACACTGGAGATATGTTTTATTCCCCATTAAAATGTACCTATTTGAAATGTTCATTATTATTAATTGTTTTACAGATTCCAAGAGAATACCATGTTATGCTTTATTTATACACAGTATTACTTTGTTACACTGAGTATGTAAGTTATATTTACATAAAGATACCTCTGAGTATTATGGTCTGAGGTCTGATTTGGGAAACCAAGAAGTTCACCAAAACATATATATACATATGTAAATAAGGCAAGTGCTTTTTAAATTCTTACTACCAATCTTTTAGAGATTTTATAAAATTATTATTGCATACACTTTTTTTATGTAATGGTTTAAAATTAAAATTATATATATATATATATTAATTTGTTAGCATACACCATAATCCTTTACAGTAACATAGGATGGATTTTCAAAGTTGGAGGGGGGTGGGGGCTAATTTTCTGGGTGTGTAAAATGTATTGTGTGAAACCACGAGAGCCACAGGAATCTTTTCCCGAAATAAAAACTGGCTAAAAAGGGGTACTGAATCCCCCTAGCCCACCCAACTCCTACAGACCTGCTTTAGGAGCTGAAAGATAACTAACATCAGAACTAAAAAGCACTGGACTTGTTGTATTTATGTATTTATAAATATATACAAACAACTAAAATATATCTCTTTTTTTTTATTTTCATAAAATAATTTTTTTTAAGTCTTGTAAGTAAAATCAACCTAAAAATGCCCGTCTACTTGCCAGATAGTAATTCTGTTAAGTTCTTTCTTTCAAACAAATTTAATGCATATTTTGGTCATTTCTCAAATCTAGACAATAATGTAGCCTACACAACCAATCTGCTTTATTTTTCTTTATATTGATAATCATTACATAGACATGTATGTAAAGAAATTGAGCATTAACACATGGAAATGTATACTACATACAACATTCACATGATTATGACAAGATAAAAAATTCAAGCACAGATCAAGATGCTGATGGTAATATTCTTTAATTTCAGAATTCAAGATAAGCACGCAAGGTGCGAAGTGATGTCATGGACATGACTGCGAGCTGTTTCTATACGACTCAGTTCTGAGGGTCACTAGTGCATAGATATAAATAGGTTAAGAGATCTTATTTTACACTCCCTTTAGGTGAGCAATTAATATAGTTTTAAATGTAATTTTAATATGAAAGTTCTTCAACAAGATAAGTCCAGATCTTTCATCATTGAAAAAAGTAACATAACTACATAACTCATGAAACAACTGGTTATAAACATCATTCATAACATTGGTTATAAGTATCATTCATATTGTTATAATATGCATATAGTATTACATGTTGGCATAATATGCTTTGTGCTTATTAATCTTTAAAATCTGAGCTTAATTATTAAACACAATCTGAATATTATTACCATACAAAATGTATACAATAAAAATCTATAGGTGTTTTTGCCAAACAAAATGTACACTATTAAAATCTTCAGGTGTTTTTGCCATACAAAATTATACCCTTAATATCTTCAGGAGTTTTTGCCATACAAAATGTATACTATTAAAATCTTCAGGTATTTTTACCATACAAAATGTATACCATTAAATTCTTCAGGTGATTTTGCCATACAAAATGTATACCATTAAAATATTCAGGTGTCTTTGCCATACAAAATGTAAACAATTAAAATCTTCAGGTGTTTAAACCAGTCCAAACTTTAAAGATTTCTAAGAACAGGCTTCAATCCTATAAAAGGAATACATGATGTTTAAAAAGACTGAGTACTGTCCTGCTATATTAATGCAAGCATGAGTAGTAAGTGTGTTAGGCTGGTGATGATATCACATCGGTTATGAGACTGCGACAATGATCACCATGATCAGCGTGATGACAGAGGTGACGATCACATGCAGGAACAACATGAACCTCTTGAATCGGCGACCCTAAAACAACAACATTAGATTAATTATATGTGACTGACACAACTGTACTTTCTTTTTTCTATTCATGTCATTTACAGAAATATATAATATTACTGTGCACCAAAAAAGGTCAAATATTTTTAACATATGATAATGAGAACATAATAAGAAAGCATACCATGTTTATTTTGACAATGCAGGAATAAAACAAATAAAGTATTAATTTGAGAAACATTATTATAATCTCAAAATCATCTCACCTACACAGCAAAAATAGCCACATATATGTTTAACATACGTTCTGTTAAACATGTTTGAAAACATAATTATGTTTCACATACATTTATTTGAACATATGTTTAACAGAACACATGTTTAACATACATTTAAAATAAGAGTATTTATGGTGGGGGTTTTCCCAGTAATCAACAAGGTGTTCTTAGCAATGATAATACACTCATCAAAAGTAAGTAGAAAAGTTGCATTTGTAGGATTTTAGGTTTGCTTGATTCAAAAATAGAAAATGGATATTAAAAAAATCAAATTAAATATACCTTCCTTAATGACCAAGATGGTTTCCATAACAACAGTGAAACATAAATATCTACAGAAGCCCTTTCCATGTTCTCAAAACGTATCTATGTACATGACATGATGACCAGAGATTTTTAAGAGAAAGTATGTCATTAACGTACATTTAACATTTATATGAAAAACATATTTTTATCATATGTTTAATGTACATTTGAAATGTACACCTGCCTATATACATAAAAAAATACATACAGTGCTATTTTTGCTGTGTCTGCTATTTCTTTTGGCCTTCAGTATATAACAAATGGTCCGCATGTTTATGTATACACCACTCTATATATGTACAACCATTCTAATGTAATTTCAAGCCATGTTGATGCCTGGTTTAGCACTTGTTCTAACAAGTAGAAAGTTGGTTTACTTACAGCTGGTTCAGGTTCTGGGATGTGGAGCTTGGGGTTTTCTCTTCTCTGCATTTCGTACTTCTTCCTCCTCTCTGCAAGAGATTTCAGTCAATTATTAACAAAAAACACTACATCAAAATAAATACAAAATAAACTTTTTATTGTGCACCATAAAACATGACAAAAATGTACATAAATCCCCCCCCCCAGTTCTATCTATTCATTCTACAATAATTACTGCATTCATAAAGAGTTTAATCAAACAAACAAGTGTGCCAGATTAAAGAGATCGGATTAAAAATGATTTCAATTTTATCAGTGTTCTGTGTATATATAGATATTATAACAACATAGGGAAAACTTAATCTACAGTTGTCTCCCTTTTTGGGGCTAGTACACTGTCAAAATAAGAATTTAAAAAAGAAAGAAAAGAAAAAATTGAGAGAAAAAAAAGTGGGGATGCACACAGTGGTTGATATTATAAAACAAAGGTAAGGCATTTGTCAAAATAGGTGGGACCACAGGCCCTGCACCATTAACCTGGTCCTGCTTTTGGTATTATCAAATAGATAGTTGTCAATGGCCCAGTGTTCACAATGCAAAACTAATAAAAACATACAGAAATGCCAAGTAACTATGCAACATTACAATTTTGTGGCAGATTTAGTAAAAGACATACCCTTGTTTTTCTTGTGAGTACAGCACTGATGAACCTCCAGTGATACCTCGATGACTAGATGGAAAATCACCCAGATAACCAAAATCCAAGTAGCCCACCATGGTACCATGGCTTTACCAAATTCCATACCAATAAAAATAGTTGGAACTGAAACAATCAAAAGTAACGTGATACAACAGTTTTTTTTAAATGTTTTAAAAATATAATATTCGTAAAAATAATAATAATAATGAAATTAATCTCAAAAAGAAAACAACTCCAAACATTTTGTTAAACATAAAATATTAATATTTAGTTTTTCATAAATATTTTATTTACAAACCTTATTTCTATATTTGAAATAACACATATAATGCAAAACATGTTTGTTAAAACACATTTATTGTAGATGTAAATGTAAAAAATAGATAAAAATACACACAATACAACATGAGGGTTATTAATGATTTTATCAAATACTGTGACTGATTCTTTTGTCAACTTACTGGCTAGAACATTGGCAATGGTTCCGAATGCCCAGTGGAACCAGTTGAAAACTGGCCGACACTTGTTGTCTTCAGAGGGGCGTAATAAAGCTATAATTGGCTAAAATAAATAAAACAATAAATGATGCAGGCGAGAAAATAAAGCTTTGATGTATTTCAAAATATAAATATAAAATATAAAAACAAAGTAACAAAAAGCAAGGATGAAATTAAAATAATTTCCAACTGGTTAATGTTTTGAATCACTATTCATATAAAATATGAACTTAAAGATTTAACTATTTATAAAAAACATTGTTAAACATTATTTGCAGAATGTTTTTAAATAACATAATGTTTCCATAACATGCATAAATTATATCTAAAAATTTTTTATTATATAATGGACTTTTCACATAATCTGACTTTAAAATTCCATATGTACTCGAATGAATGTAGAGGAAGGTATAGAAACATTTAAGATGTAGAAAAACAATGTATTTAAACTTAAGTATAAACAAACATAATAACAATACAAATACTCACATTAATTAGAACACAAATAAAGATGATGATTCCCAAAATTGGGTGAGCCTTCCGTGGAAGATCAGGAGCCTAAAAAATCCACACAAGAACTATTATATAGAAAGTATAAGCAGATATTTGATGATGTAATAGTATACCAAACAGCAGAGTTATTTCCCTTGACATCAACTAAAAGACAAAGTTTGTAAAAATCTAAATCAGTGGCAGATCAAGCTGGGGACCCCAGGGGTCTGGAGCCATTTAAATTTTGTGATTTAAACAACATTAAATTTTTTTATTATTATTAGTAGTTTTTTTGTAAAGTTGATTTCATTGTTAGCTCCAGAAAAGCAACACCTATATCTGTCATTCTGACAATTTGGAAAAAGCAGAAATAGGCGTGTTTAAAAAAATATATTTCTAATTCTATCACCATTCACAGATTAAGTACAAAATTTTGGATATTCAGAAATTGTATTATGTTAATGATATAAAACAACAGTCCACATAAAATTGTGATCCAGAAAATAAAGAGAGATTTTACTGAGTAAATGATGTACAAAAACAGTTATATGCGGATACAGAAAATAAATGTTTTGAGTTGTACGTACGTCACTGTAGCCTCCTGCCTCAATAAATATGAGGATAAATGCAATGACAACCAGTAGGAAGCAGAATGCCATCAGGTTGAAGTGACCCTGAAAAATTAATTAACGTCATTAAAACAAACACTAAGAATATCAACACAATATAAAAATATCTTGAAATTGGTTTTGCCATTTGTAAAATGTTTATCATTTGTTTCAGGAAGGTAATTATTAATATTTTTATCACAGCACTTGCATAAAATAAGACAAAGTTTACAAATAGATAAGAAAAGCTGCAATATGTTTACACTTACAATATGTAAATATATATTTATTTAGTTTCTGAATGAAAAACAGTCTATTTCAAACATGTACATAATCAGATACCTACTCTCAACTAATATGTGTATAATGGCTAAAACACTGTTATTGTAATAGTTAAAATGTTATTGTAATAGTTAAAATGTTATTGTAATAGTTAAAATCTTTATCTCATATTTAATACCACTGGTTTATGGTATGTACTGTCCTGTCTATAGGAAAGTGCATTTAAAAGATCCCTTGCTGCTAATAAGAAAAAATAGCCAGTGTGGTAGTAGTGGGTTTCCTTTAAAAGACAATGAGTTGTAAAATACCATATGTCAGACAGCTAATACCCGCTGAATAAACAATGTTCTAGGATTTCGTTAAACAGAAAAATCCTCTCTTTCTGATATTTCATAATAATCCATCAAGCCACATGCATATGTATCTTAAAATAATTAAATAAATAATGATACAAAATATTCTTCCAATTTCATTTTTTTTTAAACTACTGTTTGTTTTAACCATATCATAAAAATTAATTTTCATCTGCTTTTATCAGACCTAGCATTGCAAAAACAGCTAAAATTATAACAATAGCATATTCAACTGTGTCAGTTACAATACAGCTAATCTTGCATGATAATATGCAATAAACTAACCATGAACCAGTATCTGGTGTCGTAGAACCTGCGGTTAGGCCACATGGGTTTGTAGTACTTAGTAAGCAGCAGACCGATGGATGCACAGAATATCCAAGCCATCAGCATAAGACAAGCTAGAAACATAAACAAATATGTAGAAAAAGCATATACTACTTAGGTACACTACTTATGCAATCAAGCTTTCATTTTACATTTTCACGAGGAATTATTTTTGCGACTGTGACCATGTCCCCCAATAACGAAAAGAAAAAGAATAAAAAGAGCAACATTTATTAAACTCATTTCAGTTACAGTTTCATTTATACACTTAGATATTCTTAGCATACTATCCACGTGTTGTTATGTTTGTCTTTTTCTTTTATAAACTGTGTTCATTGTTTATGAAAATCTTTTGTAAACATTACACAGGACATAAAGAATAAAATATTTCAATAAAATATATTACTGAAAATATCAAAAATTAAATTTTACTTTTTAATGACAATAAACTTGAAACTACATTAAAACTGTAGAAGCATTATAGTACAAAGTATAATGTTGACTCAACAAGTATTGCTTGTTGTATGTTATTTAACATGGTTTGAAACAAAAGCTTGATACTGTTAGCTTGACAACTCACCATGAGCTTTCACCAATGGGTATGATGCATGACCGCTCACATCAGTACTTCTCTGGAGGCTGATTTTACCAGGTGACACGAGAGGAAAATCACGCACATCTAAACCATGTCTGCGAATTTCTCCTAAACATAAAAACAAAAATTTCAAATTATACACACTGAATCAGTCTATAATGAAGAAAGCAAAGTAAAGTTCATTTTATTTAACGATGCCTCTAGTGTACATTGATTTTTATCTTATCATTGAGTATTGGACATCAATAATATGGTCATTGTAACATATTTTTAGAGGAAACCTGCTGCCGCCACAGTCTACTCTTTCTGATAAGCAGCAAGGTTTTTTATATGCACTGTCCCACAGACAGGACAGCACATACCACAAGCTTTGATGAACCAGTTGTGGACCACTGGTTGGAATGGAAAATGAAGAAAGCATAACACAGAAAACAAATGAAACATATTCTTGGGATGATTAAAATTTGCATAACTGCACATAGGAGCCATTCAGTATTTACATAATGAAGGGAGGGGAGTGTAGATTTGCATCAATGGAGAATATAAACTGAAAAACCTCCCATCTCTCTGTGAACTCTTTTGTATAATTATGCCATACGTAATCACCCATATATTTTGTTCAACACTTCTTCTTCTTCAGTGTTTGATTACCCATTCAGATCTCTATGTTGATAATGATTACAAAATGAGCTGTCAAGTTTAGATTGGAGGCAACACTAATTTAGTTGAAATTTAACCAAAAAATAAAAAATATATAGAAAACCAAATAATAATTATAAAGTGATAATCCAAAGTTGAACACTGGCACCCCCTATTTTTTTTACTATTATCTTGCATAATTAGGCTGAACCCCTCTTTGTTTGCATAACTGGCTCTATGTTCCTACTTTTGAAGAAATCCTGTGATAGTGATCTCACCTTGTTCTGCAGGTCCCCTGGCCACGAGAAGATGCCAGACATTTCCTGACAGAGTGGAGAGTCTCCTGTAGCTGTCCTTGGGGTACTTGTCCATGAGGTAACGACATCGAATTCTACCATTATAATACGAACCCTCTTGGTCAACTATTGCTTTCCTTATGAGTCCCTGAAGACAAAACAATGAACATTATGTTTTACTGAAAGTAATTCATAAATTCAGATTGTTAGCTTTTAGGAAATAAAACTGACGTAAAGTACCCCAGGAAAAAAACTGTTGAAGAAAACACCATAATTATAGTGAATTTTTTTCAAAAATAGATTAACTGATAATCCTCTTCTAGCTAAAAATGCAACCTCTAAAAATCTCTGGTCATCATGTCATGTACATAGATACGTTCCCCTCTTCCCCAAATAAAACCCTACTTTGTCTTTTTTAATAACCAACTGCTTACCTGTCAAAGATGAAAATAACTTCATACTAAAAATGGACTTTATTTAAATAAGATACTAAATGTTATGGAATGTGAAAAAGAAAACATATGACAACATATAAAAGAATTATATTATTATGTGTGTATTGTTACCTCAGATAGTCTGTGGTTATGTAAGCCAACATTCCGAGAGAGGAACACTCTAGTTTGATCATTTTCAGAATTGTGTACACACTCCATTACCATATCGTCACCCTACAACAAAGACATCAGTTTTATAACAGCTATGCAAACAATGGTTACAATCTATCAATAATATCTGAATCAATTAATTTGCAATACAATATTAGTTCTCAATGAATTATACACTACACATCTATTCTACATGTATTACACTTGTCTATTCCAGGGCCTTACCATCCAGCCCTGTATTTTAATAAAGATATGATACAGATCTTGAAGTTAACATTCTGAGCTACAATGTAGGTGCACTGTGCAACTAAAGAAAAAACATTATGTGCAAAATATTTATCTTACGAATGCACACTAATATAAATGCAAAAAGAAACATCACCAATTCTGTATAAAGTTTTGTGTGCACATTGCTAATATTAATTTATTATGATTATCAAGTAGATTCATATAGATAGCATTATTTAATAATAAAATTATTAAATAGTTTTATTTTTATTTATTTTTAATTGTAAAACTTAGTTGATAAATGGATTAAATCATGAATTTTATTTTGAAATCAATGTATTTTAAACATTAAGTTGAATAAACACTATATTATTAATTCACTCCATATTGAAAAACCATTTATTGAAGAGTTTGTTAGGAACACCCCAGATCTTCTGTTTCGTGGAAAAATATAAAACTTTTCGGTATATTAAAATATTTGTAAAACATTTATTCTATTACGTGACTCCTGAGTACAACCCAAGATAAAAAAAAAACCTATATTTTGAATATGGGATTATTATATTTCAGTTTAGGATCCATCTTCAAAACATGTCTGTGAAGATCTGTTTAAATATAGTTTGAAACTCACCATGTACGTGTCATTAGAGAGACCAACTGCAATGTATCTGTCGTCTGCACCATCCGTCATGCCTCCGATCTCCCAGCGAATCTGTGTACCCAGGTCCTGCCAGGTGACGATGTACTCACAGTGCAGCTCCCAGCAGCCTTCAGGCTCGCGGTAGCAACCCTTCGTCTTTCCACAGGAGGCTGTGTTGATTGGATCAATCAACTAAAACAAAAAGGTTCCTACATGGAATAAATTATTGCCTAAAATATCTTATTTAACATGTACATCATTATCAACAGAACAGATACAACATGGGAAGGGGGCTCACTTTCTAGGTTTAAGTATCTTGTATAGTGAAATTTGTTTTTGAAAAATCAATATAATTTGGGGTGGGGGGAAGTAGAATTTCCATCTCAGGTGCTATATGTCATCAGATCAACCGTTTCAGTGAATTTCTAAATTCTCATTACTGCCATAGGTTCATGACTGGAATAACTTAACAAAGGCAGTGGTATGTGTTGCCCTATATGTGGGAATAGGCATGTTTAAAATCCTATATGGAGTAGGGCGTTCTTCTGAAAACCATGAGTTAAACACTCTTTTTTTTTCATGGAAATAAATGTCTTCAATAAAATCATTTAGAGGTCATTCACAATATTTATACATTTTCTTATTTGTGTAATACCTATAAAAGTGATCCAGGTATGCATGCAGCTTTAAATTGATCATTAAAATAGTCAATGAACTAATTTTGGGGAGGATAGGGTTTGTAAATTTGTTGCTCTGTACAAATAGGTAAATTTCAAAATTTTTAAATAGCCCCTTCATATCAAGCCTAAAATATTTCTTATTTAAAATGGATCTACTTACTAGTACGGTATATGGTTTTCACTATTTTATACACTGCATATCTTTCATACATTCTAGGTGCACAGTCAATACAAATAGTATATGAGCAAAATGTTGAGAAAAATCAGTAAACAAACCCTTGACAATGGTAATGGAGTGACAAGTGGCTTGGCTTGTGGATCAATAATGTCAACAGATTTTTCACGTGCCCAGAAAGTGTCATCATCAACAACAAATGTCGCCCTGAAAATAACAATGTTGTATTAGTTATTTGAAGTATTCCATTATTTATAAATAACCAAGCAAAAGCCACCAAGGTGTGTTGTAAAGACAATGTAGCCACTCAATGACTCAGTAACTGTAGAATTTTAAAATAAATACTATAAATCATGATAATAAGGACAATAAAATTGTTATCATGTTTAATTAATTAAGATTTGTCAGTTAATTATTGTGTCTATTTAATTGTCACATTTGTTTCATTCATTATTTTCCTGATTTACTGTAGAAACCCATAGAATTAATTTGTAAACACTCAACTGAAACCAGTAATCATAGTGTTACATACATTTGCTCCACAAGGAAAAAACCCAAATACCCTACAGTATAGAAGTGTCCTTTTTGACAAAAATAGAAATATGCAAGAATACTGCAAAAACGTCATCAGTCTGAGTAACGGTTAATGAAGTGCTCTACAATGTGGAACTCTGACATAATAAGTTTAAAATCCAACTCTATCTGAGTCAATGCAGTACTCTACAATGTTGCACTCTGCCTGCCTTAATAAGTTTAATACTCAAACTTGTGTGCTCTAGTTATTTTTACGGGGCCCTAGTTGTTATTGGCTAGATAAAGCTCTGAAGAAAAAGCCTGTAATAGTCAAGAATATGTTTAAGTCTAGTAACCAGGGTCAGTAACATTAACATATATATTTCTACTGTGTTGAAGGCATAAATGAGTGTTTAAAGCACAGTGTACTTCTATCTAATGTGAACTCTTTGTTTACCACCAACTGCCATACCTGAACTGCACATGCCCCAAGAATCGTGGAGCAGTCCAAACCAGTTTTACCAGTCTCTTGTGTGCTTGATTGACACTTCGTAAAGCATGCTGAAAAACATCAAACTCATTTTAAAAACATCTCATTACTTGCCCAAGTGTTGTTTGCCAATTTCAATTCAGAACATATTCAAATTTCTCTTACCTCACTGCAAATACATATCATATATCTACCTATCCTACATATTTTCCAACTTATGCCTCTTAAAATTAATTTTTAAAATAAACAATAAAGTTTTGATTTCCTTTTATTCCTTTTCTAAAATGGTTACCTTTTTTCTCCAATTTTGGGAAAATATCTAAATAAAATTTATTAACATTATAATTATTTTTCATCTGACACACCAGATTTCAAAGGAAAAACTCAGTAGGACTAGACTAATTAATTAATTACAACAAAAAACATTTATAAACAACAATAAAACAAGTACTACATATCAGAACAGGAACATTTTATTGCAGCCACAGAATCAACTAAAACATTTTTACTACAGCAGTCCCACAACATAAATGTAACTTACTCCATTTTGTGTTAGACAGTCCTTAGCAACTGGAGTTCCATCTACTGCAGTGAAAGATCCCACGGCAACTGGATTCAATTTCTGATTGTTTATGTCATAGCCCCATGCAACAATGATAAATGACCGGAATGCCTCATCATTGATACTTGTCAAATTAACTGTAACAAAAGAGAATTCAATGTAAAAATATCTTATGAAAACATTCAAAATAATTCACAAAACAAAATAAATAAGAATTTTCTAGAATTAAATGTAATCCTAAAAACCACAATATCAGGAGAATATCATATTTGAATATGAATAATCTAGTTCTATTTTTTTAAATATTATTATTAAAAATCAGGAGTAAATATGCTTTAATTAATGTCGAATTCACAACACTGAATCTAAATACAAAAGTTAATGCCTCTGGCTACATATTATTTTCATGGTAAGTAACAACTTTTTATCGTCCTGGTAATGACATTTATTATGATGATTCAGTGCCCTTGGGAGACATAACCAAAACACTAATTTGGTGAATTCATTATATAAACCCAGAGCTATAGATAGCACTGGAAAGGATTTAACTTTGTGCAACAGAAATTTTAAAATAGAGGAGTCCAAAAATTATTTTGGATATTTTTTTTATATTGGAGATGATTGCAACATTAATTACAACCAAATTATAATAGAAAAAATGGTGATGAAAGTGGTAGTTATGGACATCCCAGACCTTTCTTCTAATATGCCTATTTTTAACATGACAATGAACAGTAGTATGACAATGAACAGTCATATGACAATGAACAGTAGTATGACAATGAACAGTAGTATGACAATGAACAGAAGTATGACAATGAACAGAAGTATGACAATGAACAGTCATATGACAATGAACAGTAGTATGACAATGAACAGAAGTATGACAATGAACAGTAGTATGACAATAAACAGTAGTATGACAATGAACAGAAGTATGACAATGAACAGTAGTAATGACATACTTTTAACTTCTTCATTAGGCACATAATCCTCTCTTGAAACAATGATTTTAAATGGTGAGGGGACAACTTGAGGTTTCACATTGTCGGGGATGTTGTCTGGCATGAGATCAAGACATTTGCAGCAGCTGGTCGTGTCCTCGACGGGGTTGTACGACGTCGCCAGTCGCACGACAGACAGCACTATAGAGAGGGCAATTTGTGTTGAGATCATCATGGGTGTCTACTGGGCTTCTAAATGGAAGTCTGAAAAAGAAATATATCAAAATAAATTTATATATAAAATAATGTTTAGTTTAAAAGTGGGTCTGATGAGCAGTATGAAAAGAAAGGAATTTTGTCTTTAGCATATGATGTTTAATCAGCATATGATGGAGGTCAGTTTTAGGTGTTTCTGATAATCATTAAACCAATATAAGTAGACACCTCAACTATTTATGAGTTATATCAGTTGCAAGCCATAATTCTAACTGGATTGTGTAGTGCTTTATTGATGTGCAAACACAGTCCTCATGCACTCAAATTTTCTATCTGAAACATACAGTATTATCAAAACATAGTCTACAATGGAACTCAATGCATCCACAGTCTACTCATTTTAATTAACAAGTACTCTTTTATATACATTTTCCCACCGACAGTATAGCCCATACCAGTCTTACTTAGATAAACTATTTATGGATCTCTACCAGAAAACAAGGTCTAAAGAATGATATAATTCAGTCATGTACTATTTATGCCAATTCGTGGACAAAACAGCACATACATCAGTAACAGTTGTTGACCTCAGGCTAAAATGTCAAATGTGAGGAGCAGGATGTAGCTCAAACGGTAGAGTGTCCGCCTGTGAAACGGTTGGTCAATGGATTGATCCTTCTCAGTGGACCCATCTGCAGTTAGGGCTATTTTCCGTTCCAACCAGTAGTCCACAACTGGTTAATTAAAGGCTGTAGCATGTGCTGTCCTGTCTGTGGGACGGTGCATATAAAAGACCCCTTGCTGGTTATCGAAAAGAGTAGTCTATGTGACGGTAGTGGGTTTCTACTAAACATATTTTAAAATGACTGTATGATTGACGTCGAATAGTTGATAAGATAAAATTCAATGTGCTCTAAATAAAACAAACTTTTTTTTATTGTATCCATAGAGTAGTACCTATTGTGAAACTTAACACATCTCAGCTGAGTTCTCTGCCACTAAGCGAAATGTTCCACTATCAGAATAGTATAATAATATGAAACAGTTCTTTTTTAATGACACCACAAGAGCACACTGAATTATAAATCAAGGGCTACTGGATGTCAAAGATTTGATCACATAGTTAAAGTAGACACCAGCCTATGCCAGGTTTTGAACCACTGCCTTCAGCTCATGGGCGTAAATCCCAGGGGGGGGGGACACTTCCACCCATTTTTTAGACGGGGAATGCCAATGTAATTATCCCCCCACTTTTTGCTTTGAAAAACTGAAATTAAAATGCCTAAATAATAATCTTTACCAGTATTTCTCTTTATATTATTGTATCAATGTAACACTTAACCATGTGGTCTTAGCGCAAATATATCGAAGTACACAAGGGGTCTATAATGGCATCAGACCGGGTGGGGCGCATGGGGTATAGCGAGAAGTTCCGCCCCCCCCCTTTTTCGACATGGGAATGGATTTTCAGGAACAGATTTTCGCCCTTAACGTAAACCATTTTTAAAAGAAGTATTCATGGATGGATCCCTCGCAGGTGGATCCAGGCTTTAGTTTTTCCAATTGTAATATGGTCATCATTAACCTTAGTCCTCCCTTCAATATTAAAAATATTTAAAATATCCATGGAGCCTCCTTTCAGAATTTCCCCATCCACCCCTGATCCATGATACTAAATATCTTCCTCCCTAACAGTGATCTATGTCCTGAGCATTTGTATAGTCTGACATGCATTTGTAACATAAACACTGACAGTAGTATGTAGTATATTCCACATAGTTTAGAGTATGTATATTATATATTTAAATTAACGGTTTGGAGTTCCCAGGCACTAGTACTTGAGTAGTTAGTTAAGATATGTATATGACTAAACATACAAACATATGAAATGAACATGCTTTTTAAATAGGAATTAACATACTGATTTAATTATAGAATTTAATGGTAAATATATGACGTTTATTCTTTAAAAGATGCTGTCGTTTTAGGTTACAAATGTATTCTAGCTATGCGTTACAAATATTCTACTTGTCCATCATGAGGTGTTATGTTTAAAGTACTCAGTGAGGATTAGAAAGATGCATCGCCACTTAGTTGTCGTGTTTGATACAATATTGTTATCGTTTTAACAATTGGAAAATACAACTATTAATTTTTTTTCGTTTTCATACAAAACTGAGGTGCATAGATTTTCCAGTGTTTTTTCAACTTATACAGATTATTCCAAAGAACGAATTTACACCAGTCTGGGAATCGCCGCCTTTCGTAGACGATTCGTTCTCTCCCGTGACTCTCCGTGAAACTGTACTTCCGGCTACCGAAGTTATGGTTTTCTCGGCATCTGACGAAGACAGGGGAGCGGATGGAATCATACTGTATAAAATCGAAAGCATTACAGAGCATTTTAAGGACAGTGTGTATTATTTTATATCATTCAAATATACTCTAATTATGCACAGTAGGAGAATTATTTCAAAGAAAGAACAGTAAGTTTTGCCAAAACGGGTTCAATGAGTTTAATTTGGATAACGCAGTTTTTCTTGATTCTCCTTATATACCAAAATATTTACCAGAATTTCTTTCAGCTAATATAGACACAACTAACTGCCTTTGAGTTTATAGCCAATGGTTTTTAAAATAAAGAGAGAAAAAAAAAGAGAGAAAAAAGTATGTATAATTATATTATATATAGACCTATATATTATATATAGGTGACATACTCTTCTTGTACGGTTATAACACTATTTTTTAATTATAGTTTCATAGTTTTGTTTCATGCCTCATGTACCTTGATGATTATCCAATAAAAAACCCCACACTAAAATGTTTTCATTTGAGAACAAAGTATTGAAACGATTGGTTATGCCATACTATAGCTAAGTTTATAGACTCTGTTTTGTATTTGGTATTACGCCAATTACTAAGGAAATAAAAAAATAAAATATAAAACGTTTCTGTACAGAAGCATCATATACCTAGTTATTATATAGAAAGTGCTTCGTTTAGCATATACCATGGTTTGTAAATAATTGTATTACTTTTAACATTTATTAAGTAGAAAAAAATATTTTGTAATAGCCAAGGTGAAGGACGCAAAGGACATGTTTTTGATGATGTCATCCTCTGGAACGCTGATGACGGCTAAGGGTCTGGACGCTGACACTGGCATCACACACTACGAGATAGTGGTAGCTGCTGTTGACAGCAGTACGGAGCAGAGAACTGTCACAGGAACAATCGTCGTCAACATCCAGAACGAAGATGACGCATCTACTGGAGGTGTTATATTTTTAATGAATGTTTCGGCAAAACGTTTGTGCATTTATAATGAAAATAACGACTCTTAATAATACAATCCAGTTTTCACTTGTACTCAAAGTATGGAATATTTGTCCTTCTTAAGAGTGCCATTTTGTTAAATTTTTCGTGTACAACGAAAGTGCTTTTCCTGTGGTTACGTTATTTCCCAATGCTACTTTAAGATTGTCTCAATACCTACATTCGATTAACAAATGAATTGTAACTATAACAAACAGCATCGTATTATTGAATTCCCTAACATGAAACGAGGGGTAAGATGCCAGAAATTTGTATGATTAGCACCCGGTTAAAAAAGGGGGATTCTTTCTAATATCCTAATCTCCAGGTGAGCGTGTTCTTCTGCACCTAGGAGAGTTGTTAATTATTAGCTATATGCGTAACTACTCTAGGAGACGCATGCACTTGTACAGATAAAAACGTACCATCCTAAGCGTAGTTGCTAACTTTGTGACCCTAAAGAAATGTTTTAATACAGGTGACCTTCACCTATTTTCTGTAGGTAGTTCTGCTGACCCCGCGGAGTTGTGGGTGATGAGGATTCTTGTCGGGTTGTTGGCGATTGGAATGCTAGTGATGACCTTGCTCTACATCAAGAGTATTTTCACGTAAGTATTGCTGAACGTTTATTATGGACAGAAATATCGGCTGAAGGCCGGGCCTAGCTGAGCTTAGTACCTTAGTAAGACACTGGACTACCTACTTAACTGCAATATTGCATTAGTTATGGCTTATTTGCTTGTTTAGTTTAAAGAATAATAAAACTTGAAAATAGCTATTGCATTCAAACAAACTTACGTTTGATATCCAGAGTCTATCTGACATAAGACTAACTGTGTTGGGTAATGTTTTAAAGATCAAATGGGTGGTTCCACGATGGAATATAGTTTCTGATGACATAATTATGGACTTTTTAATGGATGTTTTGCCATGTTACCAAATCTTCTATCTTTACAGAGCAATTAATGCGGTAGCCTTTAGACCACCATTAAGAAGAGGTAAATACAATTTGTGTTATATCCATGTGTAAAATATATTTTATAAGAAAATTGTAATGAAACACCTAATTGCTTTTATAATACAACACCAGAAAAATTACATTAATGTAAAACACGCCCCTATCCTGGGCCTTTTTATCCATAAGGCTGACTAGGCTGAAGCCTAGGAGCCCTGCAAGTTCAGGCTGTCAGCTGTAGTGGGGTGAAAGATTGAAGAATAGGGAATGGGGAGCGATGTACCTAAAAGTCTAGTGGCTCCGCCATTGGCTAATACGTTATTGTCCCTATCAAAATGACTTAAATGGCATTTCTCATTAAAACTTGAAATAAATGTTATAAAAACTCTTGATTTCAGAAACAGTTTTAATTGTTTAAGGATGTGGTTTTTATGTGGTCTATTAATAAAATATTTTAAATTACCGTACATCCTGTAATATACAATGACATATTAGCCCGTGGCCGAGCCACTAGACTTTTAGGTACATCGCTCCCCCTTCCCGGTTCTTCAATCTTTCACCCACTACAGCTGACGGCCTG
>JAULBS010143033.1:0-12604 GCA_032355785.1 Symmetromphalus regularis | reverse complement strand
CTCCAGATCTGGTCCAGCCTCCATATCTGGTCCACCCTCCAGATCTGGTCCACCCTCCAGATCTGGTCCACCCTCCAGATCGGGTCCACCCTCCAGATCGGGTACTGCACAAGGGAACTAAAAACCACCAGGGATGCGAGTGAAAGTTAAACAATGATAATCTCTTGGATACTATATTTTTTTCACAATAAGTATCTGTGAATTATAAAAGCGTTTTGATTTTACATGACACTTTTAACTTTAAAATTCATTTGTCTCTAAAGTACCATTTTGGACATAACTGTTTTTTTTTAAGTCAACCCTCGATATATCTACTAAATTTAAGATATGGACAAATTGTTATCTAACATAAAAGCCTATTTTAAAGGCCCTGATCCAAAGGCAAAGACTTTTGCTCTTTCGGGTGAAATCAAACCTGTCAAAATTGTGTTAATCATTGGTTTGTTTACACTGTTGCTCTCGTAAGACTAGCAGTACATAACCCATTTTTCTTTTGTGCTTAAATTATGACATAGCAGGATATTTTGTAAAAGGGTTATGTAAGTTGAAGTGGGTTATCGAAAATGTTTTTAACATAACCTATTTATGGCTTGCAAACAATTTCAATTCTGAAATGCCATAGCCTACAAATACCAGGATAATCACAAACAAACTGGATATGCAAAAAGGTATTTCTAAAAGCAAGAAATTTTAATGTGTAAATTTAACAGGATAAAGACCATTATAGCTCAATATTATACAAAATCTATAGTAACGGGTCAGTGACTGTCAGTCCCTTTTATATGGATCCTAACTCAATGGTAGTATGGGAGCGGGATGTAGCTCAAACAGTAGTGTGTCCACCTCTGGACTGGTCGGTTGTTGGTTTGATCCTTCTCAGTGGACTTATTTGCAGTTTGGGCTATTTTCCATTCCAACCAGTGGTCCACAACTGATTTATCAAAGGCTGTGGTATGTACTGTCCTGTTTGTGAGATGATGCATATAAAAGAACCCTTGCTGTTTATTGGAAAGAATAGTATATGGTGGCAGGGGGTTTCCTCTAAATAAATGTCAGAATTACCATATGATTGATGTCCAAAAGCCAATGATAAGATAAAAATCAATGTGTTCTAGAGGCAGTGTTAAATAAAACAAACTTCTACAATGGTAGTGTATATATACATGTACATGTGTATACATCTGATGCAATGAATAGATCACATAATTGCCTCCTCCCCCAATTCCCCTCCGACCAGCCATAGGTTTTATCAATCATTGTTCAATGACTGGCATGTCAAAGGTCATCAACCTGCTTATTCTGTCTGTGGGAAAGTATATATTATAAAAAATCTTCCTGATAATAAAAAAAAAGTAGCATATGGTGGCACTGGGTGCCTTCCACACCATATGTCTTAAACTACCATATGTCTGACACCAAAGCCAATGATTAAACAATGAGATGGAGTATCATTAAAACAACATTTCTTTAATATTAACGGAATGGTATACATATAAAACAGAATGTGTTTACACATTTTGCTAAATTAGCCAAACATTTTATAGCACTAAACAATTTTTAAAAGATTTTGTTATTCCCTTGTGTAAAAAAATAAAAATAAACATTGTCTATTAAATTTGTTTAAATCAATAAGGTTTTAACAGATTTTTGTACTTGACAGATATTGGTTTACATACATGTAAGTATGTAGAATTCAAAATACATGGGTGGCAAAATTGTTTAGAATGATAAAATTTTAATGCACAAATGAAAAACTTATACCACAAATTTTTTTATACTTGACAGATACTGGTTTAGACAAGTCTGTAGAATTCAAAAAATGGACAAACTGTTTAGAATGATAAAATTTATTTTAATGCAAAAATGAAAGAACTTGTAACACAGATTTTTGTTCTTGACATATACTGATTTAGACAAGTCTGTAGATATAAAATATGGCCAAATTGTTTAGAATGATAAAATTTATTTTAATGCAAAAATGAAATAATTTGTACCCTTGTTAAAATAAACTATCACAGCTGATATATCTTATCTGGGTAACTTCCTCTATCAGAGGAACATGTGGTCACTCTGTGAAACATAACCACATCAGTGAATGACAAATAAAAAACAGAAGTAGGATTGACAGATCTGCCAGAGGTTGTTAATATCTGGGGAAGGATCCACAAGTGGTTGCCCAGGGATTAGTTGGCACCTGGTCTGGATTTGGAATCATGACTTGAAAGATGTGTGGTAATGATCAATCAACTTCAATATTCAGCTTGTGGGAAAGTTTCGTACATTTTCATTATTATTATTAATTGTTTAACAACCCCCCCAGCACAAAAAGTTAACATTGGCCATAGGGGGTTAATGTTGCAGTTAAATTATAAATACTGAAAATACTGAAAATACTAGTAAATCAATGTAATGAATATAACATTTTCAATAAACTTTAATATTCTTCTCATGGTAAAATATGTAATAATGACTTATATGTGTGGTGTATGTATACAGTATACATGTACATGTCCAACAAACTAACATTATTCTGGAAATTTTATAGCAATAACTTGAAATATACATGTATATGTACATGTACAATCAACTTCAGTTGTTTTGTTTATATTTTAGGAAAATTAGTAGTATAGTAATTAACAACTTGATTTACAAGTTCAGCAATTTAAAAGAAACCTGAAAATAATTTCATAAATACATGTATCTATTTTTATTTGTTTTATAAGAAATGTAATATGTTTTTAATCATACCAGAATATGGCTTTCCATTATTAAGTTATTCAGAAGAGTTTTTAACCAGATTAAGTCTTTTCTTAACATTTGAATTTACAGTTTAACTGTTTAGTTAGAATATGGTTTTTCTTCAATAAATTTATGAGAATTTTTAATTTGTAGTGCAGTTAAATCTAAACCAACAATAACGCATTTTCTTAAAAGTCTTTGTAACAGAATATTCCATACAACAACTATAGTACACATGGCTACATATTGCATTAATTTGGGCACATTGTGGTTATTTGCAAGCAATGACTACTAAATTAACTCGTTTCATTTTGAAGTGCCACAAAGTAATTTATTTCTGAGTGATTGTTTGGAACCAATACACGGGAACCAGTTCACTTCACATACTGATCGGTATTCTCCATAACTGTTCGACTTAAGCCATACTCTAATCAATGTTTCTATTATAATTAAGTATACTGCTTAAAATATATGTTCAACATTTTTTGTTCGAGGGTTTTTCTCATTTATTATCATTATTTTTTTGTAATAATAATTTGGTCGGCTGTATTTTGGGCACGCCGTATTACCATCACAAAATTAGTGCAATTTAAAGCCCTGAGTACACATGACTATATTTCAGTTTCAATTTGCAGTTCTATTCAGTGTTTGCCCAGAAACTATACTTTCTTCAAAAAATTATTTAAACTTGAATCTGCAGTTGATTTGAATGTTTATCACAGGTGAGGTGAGTAACTTAAGAAAACATCAAACGTTGCACATCTGTAATAAATAAAGATGTTAGAAAGCCAAACTGTCTGTCAGCTAATTTGATACAAACTCAATAAAGTATGGGCTCAAATGAAGCCAGCCTGCTGGGAGCCCATCATGCCCGGTTATTGTCAGTCAAAGCCCACTGACACAAGGTCAGTATTGAAACTGAACACTGACCAGTGCAAATACCTTGGGGGCAAAACCATTGAATTACTAAAAGGAAGTTTTTCATTGAGAACAATTTGTAACATAATCAGCCAAACAACTTCTATTCATTAAGATGGTCATCTCTTATTTGAAACAGTGATTTGATGCACATTTAAATATTTTTTGAAAAGGAAAGAAACAATACCAGACATAGATCCAGGTGGGTCCAGACACAAACACTTTTTCAATTTTGGCCGAGGACATATCAGTAATGAGTCCCACAAAGACTGGGCCCCCTCTGGTTAAATTCCTGGATCTGCCCCTGAATAAAACACTGGTTTTAATCAGCTATGATCAAATATCCAGAAAAAGAATTTGCTACACACTGCCTACAGAAGAGATCTACGTGTCACATAGGCTACTCTTCACAGTTTCAGTTGTCTATTATATGCTATTTCCTTAAGATAGAGTACTACAATTCACATCTAAAATGGCACAACCTTTGATAAATCAATTGTGGACCACTAACTAGAATAGAAAATAATGCAATATTTCCAGTGAATGAAAGTAAATTTTGTTTTATTTAACGATGCTTCTAGAGCACATTGATTTTTATCTTATCATTGTCTACTGGACATCAATCATATGGTCATTCTGACATATTTATTAAGAGGAAACCTGCTGCAACCACATAGGCTACTCTTTCTGATAATCAGCAAAGGATCTTTTATATGCACCATCCCACAGATAGGACAACACATACCACAACCTTTGATTAACCAGTTGTGGACCATTGGTTGGAACAGAAAATGCCCCAAACTGCTTCCAGTGAATAAGATTGATTACACAACCCAATGCACTACATAACCATATTCTACTGTCCTCAAACCTACAAAAACAATGAAAGTTTACTGGCAAATTATGAACTCATCTAGAATAATCCTCTGGATTGGACTATCCAAATTAGGTCTTTGTGACATGAAACTGACATTTTCAATAGGTCATTCAAACTGCTTTAAATTTTCAAAATATTAATCATCACATGTGTGTTGCCATGCTGGGAATTGTGGACATTAAAAATGCTTAGCATTTCACTGTAATTAAAGCCAGAGATATTTCTAATAAAAATTAATGAAGTCATGCAATGTGCAGTCATACAATGTAGCATGTTTTTGGAAAAATACCAAAAAAAGTTTCACCAAAATATATACCTTTTGTATGTAATCACTGCATGCTAAAATTATTTATCCTGTTAACTGGAAAAAGATTAATTTCCTTTCTTTTTTTTTCTCCTCTTTTGGATCATTTGGCAAATTCAAGCATTAACTCTGATGAGGATGTGGTTATCAGAAGCCTATTACATAAAAATTAAAAAGAAAGCAAGGTTAATATGACATAATTTTTACATCCTGTTCACAAATGAAATAAAGTTTATCTTATCTCAACATAGCTGTAACCTGAACAACCATTTGCAATTTATACTGATCCTGGTGTTGATCATGATCCAAATCAAACCCCACCCACCATGGACTACTGTGATAAAATAACAAAATTATAGGTATAATTGTTTACTGTTCAAACACTAAACCTCCCACTCACAGAACGATGAGTCCATCAGAGCTAATTGTTCTTTACAGTGACAGTCTGATCCCCCCCACACAGCGTAACCTCTACTGTCATAGAGCCAGTCAACATATATAATTCCCCTTCCCTTGGGATGTCCATTTATTGTCACCGGTCAAGTTACCAGTCTGAAACTGCCGTGACAAAGGTTTAGATTTGCTTGTACTGAAAGTGGTTGATGAAGCTAAAAAGCATCAATTAATACGAAACTGGACCCTCATTCAGTAATAATCAATGTAACAGTTCAAGTTTGGCAGCTGGTACAAATGGGCTTTTGACACTCCCATGTGTGACAGAAAACATTTTAAATTGAAATATCGGTTTAAGCAAATCCAAAACAGGCAATTTCCTCAGCAACTTGGAGATATATTATGTAATTCCCAAGTAACATTGAGAAGATATAAAGGCCATTAGTTAAGAAAATTTGGTACAACATTTATTGAGTGTTTTCCATCTAAACTAGCGAAGTGTCTGACCAAACCTGATACATCGGCAGATGCAGGAATTCAAGAAGTGGGGGTCCAAAGATATTTTTAACATTGGAAGGAAGTGGGTATGGGGTTCAGAATTAGAACTTTACAACAAAATTATTTGTTGTTTTTGGAAAACTAGTCTTAACAGGTACACATACTTCTAAACAAACTGAAATTACACTTAAAAATGACACTAAATGTCTATACTGTAGAAATTATAATATTAATAACAGCACATTTTTATATGCAGAGGGTGTTTTACATGTAAAAAGAAGCTGATAATGATGTTGTCAGCTGACAATCATTAAATCATTTTATTTTTTAAGGAAAATAGTGTTTTGTTTTGAAGAAAAACCCCAAAACAAAACAAATCCTGATGGAATTAGGATAGGGATAACCCAACTGTGTTTTTCAATTTGCTGATATATATATATTTTTTATTACACACTTTTCTTCACAGTTCCCCTGTTAACAATAATAGTTTGAAACACTCTCAGGGAAGTGTGGCCAAAGAACATGTACATTGTATGTGAGAAGATATTACACTGGAAATGCAAACAACAATGCAGCCTTTCCTGGATAACTCAGCAACAAATATGAAGCATAGAGTATAATAATTTTCAAAATTAGAAGTATTAACAATTTCTGACATATATTGGTTGTTATAGCATCATAAATTTCCTGTTTTATTGCCTCCAGTAACATGCTGCAAATAAAACGAAATTTGCAATGTTATAACTACCAGACATATATCAGCAACTTAAAAACAACACCATGGTTATCTACTAATTATAAAGTCAGCCCTCGAAATTTGCAATGGCAATCAGCAGTGCCGTAACAAAAAGGTGTTGCAAAATTGATCAGCGATGACATTTTTATAATTATCAGGTATTTACTTTATTATTTGAACAAAACTGTCGCAAGATGATCTGAATTTTGAGGGCTGTAATCTACTATATCACAATGAACAATTACATATCTTTTTTTTTATTTAAAGTCAATAATAAACATAACTGTTAAAATAAAAAAAATAAAGGTGTTTATCAAATCCTTATAGTTCTAAAACAAATTCTTAAGTTCAGTTACACATTTTATTTCCCCGTCTGTCTGCCTGCCTCCTTGGGCGTAGCCTGCTCAGAATGAATGCAAAGCACAATTAAGATGAAATGAGTGGTGTAAGCTGGAAGAATTCTTTTAGGTCTGATAGCATGCCTCTCCTAAAGAATTTGAAATCTAGATTGCATATCCTCTCCTGTAGTGTTTTTAAAAGCTATTTGGACTCAAACTAGAATCAGTAACAATGGTATCTGGTGTCATGAGAAAAAGAAGTCTGAAGATATTAAGATATCTGGGTCTCATTGCATAAAGAAGCTAATTTCTAGGCCACACATACTGGCAATATAAAAATAAACATTTTGAGGAAGCATTATAAAGCAACTACTGTAAATGATTCATTGGTTAATCATACATTGTCTGGGACTCAAACCATTTTGGAAAACTGCAATGCTTTCAAATTCTGGAGTCATCAAATTTTAGTGTTAGACTTATGTCCAAAAATATCTATAAAACTGCTTTTAATGTTATATCATTTTAATTACCTTTGACATTAGCATTCACAAATGAACTAAATGAAACTGCATATATACACCATACAGGTTTATTCTTTCTAATTACATCTACATGTACCAACAAGTTTCGAAAAGAAAACAATATTTATTTAATAACACCCCAGCACATTATTTTGCTGCTATTAAATATCAGACAGAAGATGTTGGTGACTCATGGTCTTCAGAGGAAACCCACTACAACCACAGAGGCTACTCTTTCTGATTATCAGAAAGATATTTTATTTGTGCACATATCATAGACTTTGATACACCAGTTGTGGATCACTGGCTGGAAAAAGAAACAGCCTAATGGGTCTGCCGATGGCGATCACTCTGATGACACATCGCCTCTCCACTATGTCCAGCTCCTTTATAAAAAGGTTTCATTCAGATAGAAGAAATACCAGAACCAAATCTTTGATATACATTTATGGAAGATATGCTTGAACAGAAAACAGCCCAGTGTATCCACTGTGAGTAATATTAATGATAGCCAGCCAGCCAGCCAGCCTATTTGTAGTAGTTCTCGAAAGATGAAGCGTTCATTGAAAACCTGTGAATGAAATAAATTCCCACGTAGTTGCATCACTTTGCTGCCATCTACAGTAAAACAAGTTTACATAATTTGTCAACCACAAGGTGTGTGAAATGTATGTCAGTGGTAACCATTCTTAACACTGTAATTCATTAGTAATTGTCACAACTCAGCTCTCTGTTAGATTTCCTACCTTTTGCTGTCAAACGATATATGGCTATGACTGTACATGAGGCTATTTAAGGAACTGCGGGAGCTTATTAGCTCAATGCTTTTAGTATTTCCCTGATGTTATATTTAGCAGAATTTAATTTAACGATATTTGTCAAAGTGAAAAATACAATGGATTCTTTCTGTCCAGATGTGTGTAGAACTGACAATAGATGTTGATTTAGACAGGAGGTTTTCTGTAAGATTCCTCACACCTTGTAGCCAAATAAATAAGTGGACTACCAGGAAAATAAGCAAATATGGTCACCACCACAATTTTTTTTTTTAAATAATAAAATAAAATTAAATTAAAAAAATAAATAACTGAAGGGGCATTATAACTCCAAAAATAGTTAGGATATGGTGTCCTCAACACAACAATCACAAGTAGAAACAAACCTTTTCTTTAAAATACCAAGTTATTAGGCAAAAATCAATTAATGACGTACACACTAAGTTCAAAAGATATAAGGAGATGTGTATACTGAAATATGATTTTCATTCTCAGTAGTTTGGGATATTTTCCGTTCCAACTAGTGGTCCATAACTGGTTCATCAAAGGCTGTGATATGTGCTGTCCTGTCTGTGGGAAAGTTCATATAAAAGATCCCTTGCTGCTTATTGGAAAGAGTAGAGTATGTGGCAACAGTGGGTTTTCTCTAAAGAAATATGTCATAATGACCATATGATTGATGTCCAATACCTGATAAGATAAAAATCAATATGCTCTAGGTGAGTCATTAAATAAAACTTCACTTTGGAATATGATTTACTGATCTCTATCAATAAAGTCAACAAAATGCATGTGCTTATTCTCTTAATCATTATTATTGAATATTATATTTTTTTACCATAATATTCAGCAGCTTATAACCATACCTGTAATCTTTAGCAATACAATGCGCTTATATATATATATATATATACTACATGGATGGAAGCTGCTAAAGGTCTGCTGGATTTCTAATTATAATGATCAAAGGCCAATAAAATACAGGGCCTAAAGACAAAAATCATATTACAAATATTACGGTGCTAACGTACTGTAAAAATGTCCACAACCGCTATTGTTGTTGGGTAAAGATGTGTCCGCAGAGGACGTTTGTCCGAGGGTTATGGTCTCAGCTGTTATGATTATGGAAATGTTCATTAGTGACTACAGTCTAGGAAAATAGGTTAGAGAATAATACAACTTTTTTTTAGACTCAATTGAAAATGCTTACATTGTTGATAACATTCTTTAGACTAAGACCCAGAGGAGCTGATGCTCAGTATATTTTAAATTGGTCAGTAATCGTGACAATTAACAACTGATTGTGACCTTAGTGGAAATAAGTGCAATGTTCTTCAGAAGTCACAAATGCCTGACAATATGAGGTCATCTCAGATTTTGAACTGTCTGGAATAATATCACTTTTAGTATATACATTATGCTGCTTTAGAACTAAAAATTGGTGTAAGTCTAAGTTTGGGACTTACTGGTATCACTGGCCCCTATGTGAGCTGCATTCGGTGCAGAAAGGGTGTATGTAGGTTTCTGAAGCTATCCCACATTTTCTAGAGGCACCGTTAAATAAAACAAAATTTTACTACCCCAACATTTATCTTGAAATAAAGATATTTCACATAAAACTTGTGTCTAGGTGAGAAACAATTTTAAGCCCTTTTTTCCCATTATTTGCACCCTTTTGGTTCTGAAGCAGTGACTGGCTGTATTTGAGACTGGCCCTAGTGGTGTAGTGGTTCAGATTCACTGCTGGTAGGTACTGAGATCAAATCACAGTCTTGGCATGAAATTTGTAATCAGAAAGAGAACTCTATGTGAAATAACATCACTTTTAATATATATGCACTAGATGTATTTGAGACTGGTCCCAGTGGTGTACTGATTATGCTTTCAAACTCACAGCTGGTAGGTACTTAGATCAAAACACAGTATACACCGGCCCACTGAGCATCGTGGAGCACTCAGTCTGTGTTTGCGGAGCACTCACTCTGGGTTGGAGCCAATATCAAGATTAAAAATACCATGCCTCAACCGAGATTTGATCACTGTACCTACCATCTGACAGCTTAACCACTGCACCACCGAAATCAGTGTAACTTTATTAAAGATGCACGGAATCATATTATGAACCCAGAACACATCCTACAAAACTACCTGCACTTTGAGGAGAACCGTCAGAAAGTTTGGACAGAAGACAAGCCCCTCAATACCAAACTCTGGGGACATCCCAATGACCTCCGGAACACGGAACATGTCACATTTCATCATCACATCCGGATTATTGATCTAACATGGTCAAATTTTGATGAACGCAGAAGAAGAATATTATGAACAAAGGTGTTTTAAATAATTCACACACTTTCTTCAGTGAGTATTTGATGTGTGCACCTCTCCCTTGGATGACATTAAGTATGAGTCTTCTCATGCCAGTTATCAGTCATTTGGTACATGTAATATGAGGATCTCTTGATACGACAATTTGTCATACACTGTATTTATTGTTTTTCATGTACACTATGAGAAATAGTTTTCGTTTTGAAGACAGACTAGGTTGTGATGGGCTAACTTATCTAATATTTTGTTGTTTCATTTATTGTTTTTCATATTACCAGCGAGAAATAGTTCTTATTTTAAGATGGACTAGAACATGACAGGGCTAAAATATCTAATATTTAGTTTGTCTCTTTTATTGTTTTTCATATATTACCTGTGAGAAATGGTTTTTATTACAAGATGAACTAGAACATGACAGGGCTAACTTATCTAATATTTTGTCGTTTCATTTATTGTTTTTCGTGTTACCTGCGAGAAATAGTTCTTATTTTAAGATGGACTAGAACATGACAGGGCTAACTTATCTAATATTTTTATCGTTTCATTTATTGTTTTTCGTGTTACCTGTGAGAAATAGTTCTTATTTTAAGATGGACTAGAACATGACAGGGCTAACTTATCTAATATTTGTGTTGTTTCATTTACTGTTTTTCGTGTTACCAGCGAGAAATAGTTCTTATTTTAAGATGGACTAGAACATGACAGGGCTAACCCTTGTTTCCTCTGTATCATGTGCACAGGGTACACACCAACTGTCTCCTTACCTTTGATCTGAGGGAAGCTGGTAACAGTTAATTTGTTTAGCTGCTTAGGCAGCTGTCACTGGGTTTGTTTTGTCCCTGAATCGCTTTCTTTCCGAAACCTTTGAAACAATTAACTACACTGGCTTGTTTTTTAGACCAATAGATAAACCGTGTCAGTTCTGTGGACTGTATTTAACAATTAAACAAACATTCCTTTCCTTTAATATAAATGGAGTTTACTCTCTACAGAAAGTAACCCCCTCCATCCCCCTGGCCAGATGCCCTCTCTTTATGACTCCAGGTCTGGGTGCAGGGGGGATGTGGGCATGTTATAATAATGTAGTGGTTGGTTGTTACAGAAAATAATTAAAAAAAAAAAAAGAAGTGAGAATTCTTAATGCAGTTATTTGATATAAGGAAGCAATTCTTCATTTGTCTTGTAATCATCCCATTTTTAAAATTATAATCACCATTTCCCACTTGTTTCCAACTGTAGCATATTTTTAACTATTAAAATCATTTTTTTATTTCAAATTATAAATTATTTAAAATTTCTAGATTTAAAAAAAAAATTACATGTCCTAAAGGAGTCATTAATTAATTAATTACGTAATGAAAATCAGTTTAGTTTTAGAATATATGCTTTTTAACATGCCGCAAGCAATGGCTTCATGATTGTTGATTTCTGTCAAACATTTCTGAGTAATTTGAAATAATCAGGTTGAGAAAACTGAACTTTTTAAGGGATATAAAAGATTATTTTATACTTTTTTCTTGAATTATATCAGACTTGTATTAAATTTAAGTAGTTTAATCCATATTATATTCTGTTTTATTTGAAAAGGGCATTATAAAATCTCAGTGTCAGCCGTTAAAAGTCAGATCTGCTTCTTTAAGTGTTAAGATAAAACTTTATGTACTATGAGGACCACTGAGGGTAAATATATAAATTTGATTTTGCACTATAAATTGGATTATTGTTTTCTTGCAGATGTTGGAATATTGCATATCCATACTACATAGTTATAAAAGGGTCCTTATTGCTAATGAAATATAGTAGGTTTATTCCATAGACTACATTATGTACTAACTTACAATTAATATTTGAATTGATGCTAATGCATTGTAGTTGGTTATCAAATTAAACAATGCTTAACTTATTATATAGTATTGTGTCTAATTTATCATATATTATGATACTATTTGTGGAACCTATGTTAACTTGAAATCTGTTACAAGTCATACAGTTCAAAACAGAAACTTACTACTGCCATATACATGTAGGCTTCTCTTTCTATTTAGATGTTTGTATTTATTTTCGTGCTTATATCCTATTAAGGTTCAAGCATGCTGTCGTGGGCACACAACTCAGCTTCCTGTGCTGTCTGTCCAGGACAGAGGTTAGTGTTAGTAGGAGACACGAAACCCACTGC
>JAULBS010143022.1:0-12604 GCA_032355785.1 Symmetromphalus regularis | reverse complement strand
ATGCATTATTTTCGACACAGTTTTAGTGTACGTCAAATATCTGCTCTAAAACATTAGCATATTCTCTCATCCTTAATCTAAACTTTTTTCTATCACTTTTCTATTTCTCTATCTACTTCCATTGTACTCGATATCTTCTTCTTCTTTCTCTCTTTGTCCCCTTAATTAATTTTTTTTTTTTTTTTTTTATCTTTTGTATATACATATACTTTTCTGTACATGTTGTTAACTAGTGTAAACATTTGTATGATAGTGAGCTCGGGGCTCCCCAACCCCGAAACTATCATATTCTGTCTCTGGGGGAAAATAAACATTTAAAAAAAAAAAAAAAAAGTTACTGGACAGTATTACGTATAGATCAATAAAACACAATATATTAGATATAATTAGTAAGTTAATGGACAGTATTACGTATAAATAAAACAGTACATTAGATATAATTAATAAGTTACTGGACAGTATTGCGTATCAATAAAACACAGTACATTAGATAGAATTATTAAGTTACTGGACAGTATTACGTATACATAAAACAGTACATTAAATAGAATTAGTATGTTGATGGACTGCATTACATATAAATAAAAATGTACATTAGATAGAATTATTAAGTTACTGGACAGTATTACGTATAAAAAACAAACAATACATTAGATAGAATTAGTAACTTACTGTATCATGTATAAACAAAACAATACATTAGATATAATTAGTATGTTATTGGATATCATTACATATAAATAAAACTGTACATTAGATATAATTATTAAGTTACTGGACAGTATTACGTATAAATAAAACACAACATATTAGATAGAATTAGAAAATTACTGTATATATAAAAAGAAATAAATTGAATTTTAAATACATTAAATAAAATTAAAAAAAACACGAAAACCCCCGAAATAACAAACAAATTAGCCCCCTAAAAACATCTGCATCCTCAAAATGCCCATAACAAACCCTAAAATGACGTTTCGACCACCAGTCATTCTACCATTTAACCGCTGGTATCAATACAATTAGAATGCATTCTTACATACGCCATGAAGTCACGCGCGCTCACACAGACACACACACGCACACACACACACACAGATACAAACACACACACACACACATACAGACATATGCACGCACACACGTAGACACTCACGATCCCTTATTGCTTTCTAATAGTATATTCCATTTTATTCAGTTTCTCCTCTTAAACCAACAACTATATCATGGTCACCGAGAAAGGACGTGTTTGATGAGAACGAAGAAATAACATTTAGTTGTTCAGGAAATGTAGGCAGACCTCCTGGATCGCTTTTGTTGTTTACTTACAACAATGGTGTGGAACGCTTCCAAACAGATACCATATATAGCAAAGCAGTCCCTACAGATGAATCAGAAAACTGTACGTATATATCCAGCATTTCGCTGGAGTTGGCCATGAAGAGACAGTACCAGAACTTCCGCCTTCGATGTAAAGCCTTCAACCAGGATAGCCAGATGAGAAAACATTTAAGTATGCATATGTGTGGATATTTATGTCTTGAGTCGAAACCTTTCAAGATTAAGAGTAATATTAAGAGTAAGTAATGAGTGTAATGAAAGCTTGTTCTAATATTCGTAGAATGAAAATATCAAGTATTTCTCAACTCTTCTACAAATAAATGAACAGTGACGCAAAGTCTGTTCAACCTTATCACAATTAGATGTGATATGTGGTATATATCAAGAAATTGCAGAAACAGTGTAAGTAATAAAGTTTAATGAGAAGGTTCGATGTGGTAGAGATCAAGACATTGCAGACACAATGTAAGTAATAACGTTTAATGAGAAGGTGTGATGTAGTAGAGATCAAGAAATTGCAGACACAGTGTAAGTAGTGTATAACATTGTATATTATTATATGTGTATATTATTATGCTATATTATTATATTGTATGTATATATATCTTTATGTAGTGTATGTATATTATGATTATTATGTTATATTATTATAATGTTTGTATATATATTCGGCTGATAAGCTTGTAGCTTAAAGCAATACACTATTTGAATAGCAAAGTAATAAAGTTTAATGAGAGTGTGTGATATGTGGCAGAGATAGGAAATTGCAGACACAGTACTTACACTACAGTGTAAGTAGTAACGTTTAATGAGTATGTGATATGTGGTAGAGATAAGAAATTGCAAAAACAGTGTATGTAATAACATTTAATGAGTATGTGATATGTGGTAGAGATAAGAAACTGCAGACACAGTGTAAGTAGTAGCTTTTGATGAATGTGATATGTGGTAGAGATAAGAAATTGCAGACAGTGTAAGTAATAGAGTTTTATGAAAGGGTGTGACATATGGCAGCGATAACAATGTGGCAATATTTTAGTCCAATGGCATTTTAGAGATGTAATCTAATGGCATTGTAATCGGTGTTGGTGCCAGTGATGGGACAAATCTCAGTCAACAAGCTCACAAACAATGGTGATAGGTTTAAGTGTTTTAAAATATTTATATTATTATTTTATTATTATATTTTATTTTTGGGATTATCGTGTGATCCTTGGTAGTCCTGTGGTAGAACTTTGGATTGAACGCTGATGACAGTGGCTCGAATCCCATTGGAAGCTGCTCACACTTGACTACATATCAAAATAACCAAGTATTTGACATCCAATACCGATGATTAATACATCAATGTGCTCTAGCGCTGTCATTAAACAAAACAAAAACCTTTTTAAAAATATGTTTAATATTATTAGATTATATAGTAGATATTGCGATTAATACAATTATTATTTTACATTAACTATGTAGGAAAACCAATACAATATCTTTTGATGTTTTTCAGCTGAAAGCCCCGAAAACAAATAAACATATATATATATATATATATATACACACATTTGGCATATCCTTGGACCCGCCGCTCTTAAAAATCCCGAAAATAGATTTTTTTGAAATGTAACCCCCCTCTCCCCTGCCGTCCCATAATGTGCCAATGGTCTTTATGTTTAATCCATCCTCCACTGACTTTAGACTCATCTTCTTAAATATAAAGATGAAACATTTCATGCATTGAATTGAACAATCAGAATTGTCATTGTATGCGAGCAAAGCACGCCAAGCAAGTACGTCATAGCGATATGGTTTATGGTCGTCCACCACCTTGGAGGAAAATCTAACTGTAGCTTGGCTAATGGCTGTACTACAGAATCACCAAACGTGGAATGAGCATTCTATTAGCACCATAAAATGCACCTAGTCATTGTTATGCGAGAGTTGTACGTTTGGAGACCGATTGTTAGTCTGATCAAACCACTATAAACTTTTTCTATTTGTATAACATGTTTAATCACTACAGAGGGGCTCAATAAAAGTGTCCAAGATAAAGCATCTGGGGACAAGGTTCAGTGATAATGCCTTCTAGTCTAAACCTTTTCCCAGATGTCAATACTTGGACGCTTCCATTGGGTCAATAAATTGTCACAATTGTTTTTCAATTGATGGAACGTGGTGTGTGACTAGGTATAAAGGATGTACAGTGACATGTGGTGGATTAAATCTCTACAATCGGCTACGTAAATGTAATAACCCACGACAATAAAATGGTGAAAATACATGTGCAGGTTCGAATACAATGACTGGACATGATCCTTGTGCCGCAAATCTAGGTCTTGGTAATTAGCAGAATTCATTCATATTTTTGAAAATTATCAAGTCTTTCATTTCCTTTACCTTTAACGTTAAATAACCATGAATAAATAAATGAAATTCAAATAGTGATATCTACTACTGAAAACAGAAAACAACGCAAAATAAAATTAAAATATGATGAACTGAAAATGAATTTCTTGCCTGGTAATTTGAAAATGTCTCTAACGTCTGGTCTGTATCTAATATACAGGAAGATGGACATCATTTTACAGACATTTGAGTTGGCATGTTTACCAATCCTACCATCTGTACCAATGGAATAACCATTATTTTGCCAGTAATAGGAAATTAATGTAATTAAAGGTGACAGCGTCTTTTACGTAATAATTATAATAATTAATAAAATGATTGGATTTTAATTTTACTGATAACTTAATTCCACCAACAACGTAACTTATTTCCTCCCACTATGTAACTTAATTCTACCCACAACATAACTTAATTCTACCTATAACACTACTTAATTCCAACCACAAGTTAACTTAATTATATCCATAGCATAACTCAATTTCACCCACAACACATCTTAACACCAACCAGAATGTAACTTAATACAACCCAGAAAGTAACTTCATCAATAACAATTTAATTCCACTCAAAAAGTTATAACACTATTGATTTCTACCAAAAGCCTAACTTAATTTTACCCGCAAGAAAAGTTAACTCTACCCAGAACATAACAATTACAAAATTCAGTCTGTGAGTTATTCTTCGTTGAGCAATGTTACCTTGATAAAAATACTTATTTCTACCCACAACATAACTTAATTCCACCCACTACGTAACTTAATTCTACTCACAACATAACTTAACTCTACCCATAACATTACTTAAAGCCATGCACAACTTAATTATACCCACAACATAACTCAATTACACCCACAAAGTATATTAACTCTAACCAGAATGTAACATAATTCCACCCAGAAAGTAACTTCATCCTACTCACAAGAATTTAATTACACTTACAAAGTAATAACACTATTGAATTATACCAACAACCTAACTTAATTTTACCCGCAACAAAATTTAACACTACCCAGAACATAACAATTACAAAATACACGATTTAATAGTGCATGTAACAAATTCATTCTACCGTATACATGGTTTTCTGTCCGGACTCGTTTAATTTCTTAATGCAATAATTCTATAATTTACAGTAATGTAGTAAGAAGAATGAAATACATTTATTATATTTGTTTTTTGCTTTTTTTTTACAGTTAATGGTGTGTGGGGAGCTTGGGGTGAATACGTTTCTGAGACTTGTTCTGTGACGTGTGGTACCGGGGAACAACGCTACAGCCGGACACGTCTCTGTGATAGTCCAGCACCACAAAATGGAGGAAAGAAATGTCGAGGGTTCAATACCAAGAGAGGAACTAAGAATTGTACAAAGCCTAACTGTCCAAGTAATTAGCATAATTTATGCCTTATGTCATTTCAATTGTCAGATGTTTTGTTTAATCCGTTGACATAATTTCATTTTAGCTATTTTTAGTACTGAAAAGAAAGAAATAAACATCTGTATATATATATTTTTTTTTTCGTAATTAATTTGCTAATTTTAAATATTAGGCATGATATAAGCTTGACACACATTTAATACTCAGTCCTCACAATTCATAACACTGTGGGCTTGATCCAAAGATCCTCCGCATTTGAGCTGAAGAATGCTGGGCAGTATTCAAATTTTGGTATCGGTATCGATGTTGTGGGATGAATTACTTTGGTATCACTTTGGTATTCGGTGCTAACACAGTACTGATAACTATTCTCACATCCACCAGTATCTTCTAAATACCTACCTCTATGGGGAATGCCCAATTAATTGTATTGCATGGACGGCTAATACATTTCGTTCTCACGCATTACATATAATTATTTTTTTATTTTTCTGTCAGTTCGTTGGAAGTACTATGCCCACGCGCTCTTCTTCTTATTACCCATTTTGTGGATAATGTTCTTGTCATATGTATTTTTTAGTGTCTAAATGTCGGGAATACTTAGTTTTCAATACTGAAATGTTCGGTATTTTGAGATTTGTTCTGTACGGTAAATCGGTATTGACACGATATCGACACGAAACGGTATATACAGAATACCACTGAGCTCTACTGAAGATCCTATGACTGAGTTGTACCACGACTGATTTTGTTAAACTGATTTTCTTATTTATATCCAACTGAGATTCAAGCACGTGCTCCTAGGCACACAAATCAACTGTATGTGCTGTCTGTCGAGGACAGAGGTTAATATTGGTAGGAAGGACAAAATGTACTGCAACCACACTCGTGACTAATCTCACCGATAAGCAGCAAGGGATCTTTTAGATGTAGTAAGACAACAACTTTTGATAAACTTGTTGAATGTGGACAACTGATCAGTGTCAGTTTTGTTGAATCATTCTCCTAATTTTCGTAGTTATATCCAATTAAGGTTTAAGCTTGCTGTCCTGTGTACACAGTTCACTTTACAGTGCTATGTGTCCAAGACAGTGGTTAGTGTTATAGGAGAGAAAACGTGAAGCGAATGTATGATAGAAACAATTGATTTGAAAATCATCCAAGTATTTTCTTCTATCCTAATTCTCTCCAGAAGCTGATATTTATTGTTTGTGCTGGGGAGGAGGGGGTGGAGTATTCAACAAACAAACTCATCCTGATTCCTTCTTGCTGTGATTTTCCGTGAGTGGTGTTATTTTGCCGATTTTTTTTTTTATATGATGATGTTTAACATAATTTAGATATATCAACATTAATGAGGTTTGAACAGAAACTCAGTGCACATTGCAATATTTTAGCATCAGTCTAACTCATATGTTGACAAAACATCACAACGTCAGTGAGTTGTTCTTCGTTGAGCAATTTTGACTTCATAAAAATACTTATTTGTACCCACAACATAACTTAATTCCACCCACAATATAACTTAATTACTCTCACTATGTAACTTAAATATACCCACAACATAACTTAATTCTACCCATAACATTACTTAATTCCAACCAAAACTTAACTTAATTATACCTATAACATTAATACATTTCACCAACAACATTACTTAACTCCAGCCAGAATGTAACTTCATCCTACTCACAACAATTTAATTCCACTCACAAAGTAATAACAGTATTGCATTCTACCAACAAGCTAACTTAATTTTCCTCGCAACAAAATTTAACTCTACCCAGAATATAACAATTACAAAATACAGGTTTTAATAGTGCATGTAAAAAATGCATTATATCGTATACATGGTTTTCTGTCTGGACTCGTTTAATTTCTTAATGCAATAATTCTATAATTTACAGTACTGTAGTAAGAAGAAAAATGAAATACATTTTGTTTTTGTTTTCAGTTTATGGTGTGTGGGGAGCTTGGGGTAAATACGTTGATGACACTTGTTCTGTGACGTGTGGTACTGGGCAAAAACGCTCCACCCGGACACGTAACTGTGATAGTTCAGCACCACAAAATGGAGGAAAGAAATGTCGAGGGTCCAGTACCATGAACATAACTAAGATCTGTACAAAGCCTAGCTGTCCAAGTAATTAGCATAATTTATGCCTTAAGTCATTTAAATTGTCAGATTAAAAAAAATAAAATATTTTGATGTAATTTCGTTTTAGCTATTTTTAGTACTGAAATGAAAGAAAGAAACATCTGAATATTTTTTATTTGTTTTTAATTTTCTTAATTAACTTAACAAATATTGCCATTGGGCATGAGATAAGGTTGACACTCATTTAATACTCAGTCCTCACAATTCATAGCACTGTGGGTTTGATCCAAAGATCCTCAACATTTAGGCTGAAGAATGCTGGGCGGTATTCAAATTTCTAGTTTTGCTATCGGTATTGATATTGTGGGGTGCTTTACTTCGGTATCACTTTGGTATTCGGTGCTGACATAGTACTGATAACTATAGTCACATCAAGCAGTATTTTCTAAATACCTACCTCTAAACGAATGCCCAATTTGTTGTATTGCATGGATACCTAATACCTTTCGTTCTGACACAGAATATATACATTATTTTTTTTTGGTCAGTTCATTGGAAATACTATGCCCACGCGCTCTTCTTATTATTACCCATTTTGTTGCTAATTTTGTCGTCATATGTATTTTTAGTGTCTTGCTTAATATCGGGATTACTTAGTTTTCAATACTGAAATGTTCGGTATTTTGAAATTTGCTCGGTACGGTAAATCGGTATTGACACGATATCGATACGAAACGGTATATACAGTATTCCACTCAGCTCTACTGAAGATCCTATGATTGAGTTGTATCACGACTGTTTTTGTTAAACTTATTTTCTTATTTATATCGAACTGAGATTCAAGCTCGCTCTCTTGGGCACACAACGTTCTGTGCTCTTTGTCGAGGACAGAGGTTAGTACAATATAATCCAGCCATACTCATGTGACTACTCTTACCGATAAGCACCAAGGGATCTTTTATATGTAGTCACACAACAACTTTTGATAAACTGATGAGTGTAAGTTGTTTTGGTTCATTCTTCTGATTTGTGTAGTTATATCCAATTAAGGTTCAAGCTTCCTGTCCTGTGTACACAGTTCACTATACCGTGCTATGTGTCCAAGACAGAGATTAGTGTTATAGGAGAGAAAACATGAAGGAATGTATGATAGAAACAATTGATTTGAAAATCACCCAAGTATTTTCTACTATCCTAATTCTCTCCAGTAGCCGATATTTATTGTTTGTGCTGGGGAGGAGGGGTGGAGTATTTTACAAACAAACTCATCCTGATTCCTTCTTGCTGTGATTTTCCGTGAGTTGTATTATTTTGCCGAAATTATTTTTGTATATGATGATGTTTAATATAATTAAATATTTTAAAATTAATGAGGTTTGAACAGAAACTCCGTGCACGCTGCAATATTTTCGCATCAATCTAACCCATATGTTGACAAAACATCACAACGTCAGTGAGTTGTTGTTCGTTGAGCAATGTTAACTTGATAAAAATACTTATTTGTACCCACAACACAACTTAATTCCACCCACATCGTAACTTAATTCCTCTCACTATGTAACTTAATTCTACCCAGAACATAACTTAAGTATACACATAACATTACCTAGTTCCAACCAAAACTTAACTTAATTATACCCATAACATTAATCCATTTCACCCACTAGATATCTTACTGCAACCAGAATGTAACATAATTCTACCCAGAAAGTAACTTCATCCTATTCACAACAATTGAATTCCACTCACAAAGCAATAACACTATCGAATTCTACCAACAACCTAACTTAATTTTATACGCAACAACATTTAACCCAGAATATAACAATTACAAAATACAGGTTTTAATAGTGCATGGAACAAATTCATTATACCGTATACATAGCTTTCTCTCGGGACTCCGTCTAATTTCTTAACGCAATAATTCTCTAATTTACAGTACTGTAGTAAGAAGAAAAATGAAATACATTTTGTTTTTGTTTTCAGTTGATGGTGTGTGGGGTGCTTGGGGTAAATACGTTGATGACACTTGTTCTGTGACGTGTGGTACTGGGCAAACACGCTCCACCAGGACACGTAACTGTGATAGTCCAGCACCACAATATGGAGGAAAGAAATGTCGAGGTTCCAGTACCATGAAAAGAACTAAGATTTGTACAAAGCCTAGATGTCCAAGTAATTAGCATAATTGTCAGATATAAAAAATAAATATTTTGACATAATTTCGTTTTAGCTATTTTTAGTACTGAAAAGAAGGAAAGAATTTTTTTTTTTTTTAATTTTCGTAATTAATTTAGCTAATTTTACCATTGGGCATGAGATAAGGTTGACACTCATTTAATACTCAGTCCTCACAATTCATAGCACTGTGTGTTTGATCCAAAGATCCTCAGCATTTGAGCTGAAGAATGCTGAGCGGTATTCAAATTTCGTTATCGGTATCCATATTGTGGGGTGGATTACTTCGGTATCACTTCGTATTCGGTGCGGACATAATATTGATAACTATACTCACATCAAGCAGTATTTTCTAAATACATACCTCTAAACGAATGCCCAATTAGTTGTATTGCATGGACGGATAATACCTTTCGTTCTGACATAACACATATACATTTCTATTTTGATCAGTTCGTTGGAAATACTATGCCCACGCGCTCTTCTTATTATTACCCATTTTGTTGGTAATTTTGTCGTCATGTGTATTTTTAGTGTCTTGCTTAATATCGGGAATACTTATTTTTCAATACTGAAATATTCTGTATTTTGAGATTTGCTCGGTACGGTAAATCGGTATTGACACGATATCGATACCAAACGGTATATACAGAATACCACTCAGCTCTTCTGATGATCCTATGACTGAGTTGTATCACGACTGAGTTGTATCATGACAACTTAACTTAATTATACCCATAGCATAACTCAATTTCGCCCACAACATAACTTAATTCCACCCACAACGTAATTTAATTCCTCTCACTATGTAACTTAATTCTACCCATAACATAACTTAATTATACCCATAACGTTACTTAATTCCAACCAAAACTTAATTATACCCATAACATTAATCCATTTCACCCGCAAGATACCTTAACTCAAATCAGAATGTAACGTAATTCTACCGAGAAAGTACCTTCATCCTACTCTCAACAATTTAATTCCACTCACAAAGTAATAACAGTATTGAATTCTACCAACAACCTAACTTAATTTTACCCGCAACATAATTTAACTCTACCCAGAACATAGCAATTACAAAGTACAGGTTTTCATAGTGCTTGTAACAAATTCATTATACCGTATACATGGTTTTCTGTCTGAATTCGTTTACTTTCTTAATGCAATAATTCTATAATTTACAGTACTGTAGTAAGAAGAAAAAGGAAATACATTTTTGTTTTCAGTTGATGGTGTCTGGGGTGCTTGGGGTGAATCAGTTGATGACACTTGTTCTGTGACGTGTGGTACTGGGCAAACACGCTACAACCAGACACGTAACTGTGATAGACCAGCACCACAAAATGGAGGAAAGAAATGTCGAGGGTCCAGTACCAAGAAGGGAACTAAGACTTGTACAAAGCCTAACTGTCCAAGTCATTTCAATTGTCAGATTTTGTTTTAATCCTTTGACATAATTTCGTTTTAGCTATATTTAGTACTAAAAAGAAAGAAAGAAACATCTGAATATTTTTTTTTTTTTTCGTAATTAATTGAGCAACTTTTACCATTGAGCATGAGATAAGGTTGACACTCATTTAATACTCAGTCCTCACAATTCATAATACTGTGGGTTTGATCCAAAGATCCTCAGCATTTGAGCTGAAGAATGCCGGGCGGTATTCAAATTTCAAGTTTTGCTATCGGTATTGATATTGTGGGGTGATTTACTTTGGTATCACTTTGGTATTCGGTGCTGACACAGTACTGATAACTATACTCACTTCAAGCAGTATTTTCTAAATACTTACCTCTAAACGAAAGCCCAATTTGTTTTATCAGTTCGTTGGAAATACTATGTCGACGCGCACTTCTTATTGTTACCCATTTTGTTGGTAATTTTGTCGTCATATGTATTTTTAGTGTCTTGCTTAATATCGAGAATACTTATTTTTTCATTTCTGAAATGTTCGGTATTTTGAGATTTGCTCGGTACGGTAAATCGGTATTGACACGATATCGATACGAAACGGTATATAGAGAATACCACTCAGATCTACTGAAGATCCTATGACTGAGTTGTATCACGACTGATTTTGTTAAAGTGATTTTCTTATTTATATCCAACTGAGATTGAAGCACGCTCTCCTGGGCACACAACTCAACGTTCAGTACTGTTTGTCTAGGACAGAGGTTAATGTTATTAGAAGAGACAGAATATAATCCAGCCACACTCTTGTGGCTACTCTTACAGATAAGCAGCAAGGCATCTTATATATGTAGTCAGACAACATTTTTTGATAAACTTGTTGAATGTGGACAATTGCTCAGTGTAACTTGTGTTAGCTCATTCTTCTTATTTTCGTAGTTATATCCAATTAACTTTCAAGGATGCTGTTCTATTTACACATTTCAGTTTCCTGTGCTATGTATCCAAGACAGTGGTTAGTGTTAATAGGAGAGAAAACATGAAGCTAATGTATGATAGAAACAATTGATTTGAAAATCACCCAAGTATTTCTGTTATCCTAATTATCTCTAGTAGCCGATATTTATTGTTTGTGCTGGGGAGGTTGGGTGGAGTATTTAACAAACAAACTCATGCTGATTGCTTCTTGCTGTTATTTTCCGTGAGTTGTGTTATTTTGCTGAAATTAATGAGGTTTGAACAGAACTCAGTGCATATTGTAATATGTTCGCTTCAATCTAACCCATATGTTGACAAAATATCACAATGTCTGTGAGTTGTTCTTCGTTGAGGAATGTTAACTTGATAAAAATACTATTTTGTATCCACAACATAACTTAATTCCACTCACAACGTAACTTAATTCCTCTCACTATGTAACTTAATTCCACCCACAACATAACTTAATTCAACCCACAACATAACTTAATTCCTCCCACTATGTAACTTAATTCTACCCACAACATAACTTAATTCAACCCATAACATTATTTAATTCCAACCACAACTTAACTTAATTATACCCATAACATTAATCCATTTTACGCACAAGGTATCCAACCAGAATGTAACATAATTCCACACAAAAGTATCTTCATTCTACTCACAACAATTTAATTCCACTCACAAAGTAATAACACTATTGAATTATACTAACAATCTAACTTAATTTTACACGCAACAAAATTTAACTCTACCCAGAATATAACAATTACAAAATACACGTTGTAATAGTGTATGTAACAAATTCATTATACCGTA
>JAULBS010143011.1:0-12604 GCA_032355785.1 Symmetromphalus regularis | reverse complement strand
GTCAAAACATACGACCTACGGATATTCCTAAACAATTAGCGGTTCCAGAATTATTACGCACTGATATATTAAAGGCATATCATGATTCTGCCTTAGCTGGACATCAAGGGTTCGACCGTACATATATGTTGATCAGACATAAATATTTTTGGCCTGGTATGTACACATTTATTCAACGTTGGGTTTCTACATGTCTAGAATGTCAAACAGCGAAACGTTATTTTCAAAGTAAGAAGGCTCCGCTTAAGCCATTGCAAATAACAGATATTTTTCAAAGATGGCACATAGATTTGCTAGGACCATTGAAAGAAACGAAAGATGGATACAAATACATATTTTTAGCCATAGATTCATGTTCAAAATGGCCAGAAATTCACCCATTAAAAACAAAGGAAGCATTTGAAGTTGCTAAAGTATTTTACAACCAAATCATTTGTCGTTATTCTTGTCCAAAGACAATTTTAACTGACTGTGGAAATGAATTTACAAATAAGCTTCTTGCTGAGTTATGTAAAATATTAGATATTGGTAGACTGAACACTTCTCCATTTCATCCACAAACTAATGCACAGGCAGAAAGGATGAATTCTGTCATAGGACAGGAATTACGTATTTTTTGTGATAAAGCACAAACCAGATGGGCAGAATTATTACCAAGTATTTTAGCAGGCTATAGATTTAGTCCAAGTATTAGTAGCACAGGCTATAGTCCATATTTTATGTCGTTTGGTTGTGAACCACAATTTCCGATTGATAACATTTTACCGCCGATTACTGGAAACATTACAGAACACACACGTACAGATTTACGTCAAATATTTTATAATGTGGAAATACCGAGAAACATTGCTAAAGCAAATATGTAACGAGCTCAACAAACATATAAAATGCAATATGACAAAAATACGAAAGAACCAAAGTTTATTGTTGGACAACGTGTATGGTTATATTGTGTAAAGGTACCACTAGGTCATTCTACTAAGATAATATAAAAAATGGATGTGACCTTTCTATATAGTGTATGCTTATCCTTCAAACACTTATTTATTCAGAAATTGTGAAGATCACAAACAGTCATCACGTCCCATTCATTCAAGCAGATTGCGACCATATTTTAATCCCCTTAGTCGACCTACTCAGACCCCATTGCCGTGGAAAGAGATAAAAAGTAACTTAAATCCAGAGTTCTGTGATTCAAACGATCCAGACATAGATGAAACGCAGGTTCCACAAATAGAAAGCATAGAGAATTGCGAAAATAAAGCAAGTTCGTAAATTTACAAAGTGAAATTAGTAAGATTATCTGAGCGTATTTGATTACCACAAAATGAAATTCCTTCAGCTTTAATTGAAGATTTTCACGCACGGAAAACAATGACAGGCTAAGAAAGGAAACGTGTCAAACAGATGCGCCTCAAACGTACAAGGTCAGTATAATGTTATAAAATGTTGTATTGTACATAAGTACATGTACTTGCGTCTAAGTTGAAATAGACAGTGTGTTGTATAAAGACTATACAGAAAACATAAAGAAATCAGGTTATACGACAATAACCATAAAAATAAAAAGAAGACAGGATTGTCTTACTTTCTTGATGACAAGAAGTTAACATTATGTCATGCACGTACCAATTATTTAAGATATATAATTAAAAATACTAATGTATATAAAACAATTATGAAGTATGGTCTAATCCACATAATATTATAATGTCAGATTGATAAATTGCGTATCTTGTGTATACGATTATAATACGTGTCTAGTCCCTATGCATAGAAGTATTCACAAGCGGGTTTATTAATATAAACAGAGGCCTTATTTCGTATGTGATATTAAATAGTTAGATTCTTCTTTAACTGGTCATTAGAGAAATTAATTCAATCTTATTGAATAATTCCATCTGACTGTTGAATATAAAAAAAAGGAATATGCATTAAGAACATCGTAAGACATCACATACCGCAAGGTTAACAATACAATGAGTAATAATGTGCGTATGATATGTGTAATATTGATTATATGATGTTATAGCTTAGTCAATATTTTGTTGTTATTGAATCAGTGTTTTGATATTAATAACCTAATTAATGTATGACTTACGTGCATCTTGATTTAATATTACGTCTATTATTAACTAAAAATATGTCAGTGTGTTAATTATCAACAATTATTCAATGATAGGACTAAGATCGTGGTAAACTATCTTTTTGGAAAATATTTTGCATTTATTGTTTGCATTTACCTTACTGTATTTCCATCATCCACGGATTATTCAATAAAATAGTTATAAGAAATAAAATTAATTAATTTTAATTTTAGATTATATATTTTAAACATTGTTGTTGATATGATTCTAACCTCGTTATTCATTAATTATTACCTAAGATCATACTTAATATTATAACATACAGGCATTGTGTATAGTATTATATATCTAAATAATAATTGGATGTTTAGTGTTGCATTATCTAGATACTAATGCACGTGTTATATTAATTGCCAACTTTTATAAACGTTTAGTTAAGTTACCTTGAGAAACACCCTTTGACGTGCTAAAATATATGTATACTATGTTCTCTAACTTAATAGAGAATAGTAAAAATACCATTGATAATGAGCTTTGCTATTTGTGGTGATATCTGTTATTGTGTGTATTATTTTTATTTTGAGTGTTCACGCGTTTTTCTCTATTATTCATTAACTATATTTTTTCTTTTCTCCTGGTTATAATCCATTATGGTTTGCAGTGCGTACATACAAGCTTGATAGTTAGTCTCAGTTAAGTATTTCTTTTTAGAGGTTTTGTGTTGTACAGAAAACAAAAAAGCCAGTTCTACATAGTTTTAGTGCAAGGAAACGTGTGATTTTTTTTCTAGTTGTATCTAAGTTCCATAACCAAATGTTGTGATTTTTCTTTTTATTCGTGTTATTTTAGTGTTTTATACATCCATGTCTTTGGCAAGAATGTTGCTTGATCTTTAATCTTGTGTATAGGGATTAAATTTATGTTAACATAATAGTTTGATGACATGGATAAGATATTCACTGTTGCACAGGTATTTTGCTTGTCAATTTCGCAACAGTTCTCTCAAATTAACAGTACACTGACGGACGATCATTTGAAAGAAATTCAAAGTTGTTCTTAAGAGTTGAAACGCTTTCTTCATGTCACTTGTGGTTTATTTACAGACTTTATATATATGAGTGTTAAGTCCTCGATTGCAGTGTGTACTTTTCTTCCATTCTATTTTTATTTCGGGGACGAAATAGTTTTTAAAACGGGGGGTATTGTAACAGGGTTATTTAAGTAACTTGATTAGACATATTATTTTGTGTTAACTAGAACAGCAATGCTGCACTTTAAGAAGAGGGTTACTGGATGAGTGCCAGGTCGCTGTAATGTAAATCTCCAGAGATAAGTTAAAGACACTGAAAGGAAATTGCTTTCTTTAAAATAAATATTTGTTTGTAATAATAATAACAGACTAGGTTAAACACCACTGACGTGGTCTCTGACGTAGATAAATGAATCTCAGGTGATTGCCTTAGAAATAGTATCTGAGAGAGTGGTGCGGTTTTTTGTCTAAGAGTGTAGACGTGAAATGGTGTTAGTGTTATAATGATAAATAGAAATTGAAAGTTTTATTAAAGGAAATATGAACTATTTAAAATTACACAAGTTTTATTATAAATATCGTGTGAATACTTTATTCATTGTATAAATTAATTATATGGATTTTAAAATAAATATAGAACTGGACAAACTTTTGTGTTTTAAATCTTATAAAGGATTTCTTATAAACAGGTTTAGCTACAATCTCTTAATAAAGAACTTGTTTATAATATTTAGATATGTGAATGTTTTGTTTAGTTTTTACGTTTCAACAGTGTTATTAGAGGCAGACCATATTATATACAGAAGATACACTTTGTAGGTTTTGATAATTTTTTTTTTTTTTTTTTTTTTAAATACGCGAAGGAAAGGATTGTTTTTTTTAACTATACTCAAATAAATTGTTTATTCCCACCCGTACGTGTCCTGTTCCTCACCATGGTGTAGGGGTTGCAACATTATCATGTGTTTTTCATGACAGTGACTAATACAGTACAACCCTGATTTCTCGTTAACTGGGGTATGGCCGCCTTGATTGTAGTGTCAAAATAGACAGGTATATCACTGTATACCCAATCCCTTGCGATGTTTTAACTACCATAAATATGGAAATTATCAAAATACATGTAGGAGTAAACGAATCTGTGCTCCTTGTGGTCAGATGAATCATGACAGCAAGTCCAAAAAGATATGCGAGAGTGTGCATGGTGGAAAATGGCGAAAAAACAAACATTTATCATATACCGATTCTAATTGGGGGAGACAACACCTGCTACAGCTGGTAAGTCATATGCTGCAGCAAGCAAGGTAACCACCAAAAGTATTGCAACTAAAACAGATTTGACATGACCATATAATGAAGCGAAATTAAAAAAAAAACCTTCGTATATTGAAAGAACAGAAAGATACGTATCAAAAGCAGCCCAAAACAAAAAGAAACAGACCAGAAGCTGAAACAAGCTGCTGCTGATATTGCTACTCAAAATACAAATCCACTAAACGGGCCGAGAACTGGTGTGCCAGAATACAGTCTCCCCCAAGAAAAGCAAAACAAAATAGAAGTGTATGTTGGGTCATTGTTGAGGTCAATATAGAAAGATCAAGCTCAAATCAATCCCTATTAGTAACAGTTATGATACTTAGGTGTTTAATGTGGATGATATGCATGTTTCATCCACAACCACAGCAACATCCACCAAAGCCATAGGTTCAGATAATGTCTGTACTTCCCTCTAATAACAATATTAATATTAGAGGATTTAACCTCTATTATGAATGTCTTAATACAGAAAATCTAGCCCCTGGAAGTGTTTCTATTAGAGTTAATGAACACATTGCCCATATTTATTAATTTATATACTAATTTACAAACTGTGGGGATGAGAGGAAGTTAATATCAGAGGTAAACAATTAGAAGACTTCATTCTCCAAAATGACATTGTTTTAGTCCGAGAAGTAACGTCCGAGAAGTAACGTGACCTATCATGCACACCCTCCCTCCACCCCTCCAGTACTCTGCTAGACTAGTTCTAAAATGTTCCTTAAAATGTGTGCTGAAGATGTTACAGCGTGTTACCAAAGCAAGGTGGCAGAGTGGCCAAGTCAGTGTTCTGATTGGCATTTCAGATATCACTGGCTGTTGAGTTTATTGTAGTTAAGACAATCATTACTGCCACATAGTCTTCTCCTTTCGACTATCATCAAATAGGTATGCTACTCGCACTCACAAATAGCATATAGCACAATGTTTGATATACCAGCTGTGAACATAATAATATTATGTGTCATGTAGAGTGATTAGTGCTTTACTTTTCATGTTTAGAGTTTATCATACATTTATTAAAAAAGCCAGTCTAAACTTTTTTTGAATTATCAAATGCAGTTCCAGTATTAATTATTAATATCTAGTTTCAGCTATTATGATGTCGGAAAAGTGGCCGGAAAAGACCGAAAGGTACGGAATAAACAACCGGAAATTACTGAAATTACGATTAATTCTTTTGAAATTTTTTTTTATTAATCGGCAGTTTTTAAATGGGTCGGTCGGGTTACCGGAAACAGTTTTTTTTTTTTTTTTTTTAAATAAATGTGTTTCTACCTTTGAATAACCTCAGTCTCTTTTTAAGTGGTTATATCTAGCCAAGTAGTAGAGCGATCCATCGAGGTACCTTTGGGTAATGTGATCGAATCTCCTCGGTAGACTCTTTGTTTTTTCCCATCCCAACCAGTAACCCATGCTTGTTATATTTTAAATACATTGCTGTCGAAAAGAGAATGGTATTTTTATGTTATTACAATTGAAGTCGGTATTTCATTACAATTCAAGGCAACTCTGGTTATTACAAATCAGCGCAGATTTTATTACAATTCAAATCTGTATTAGAATTCAAGGCATTTTTTATTACAATTGAAGACAGGAACTACAATTTAGGGCAGTTTTTTTTTAATTACAATTCCAGTCTGTATTAGAATTCAGGGCAGTTTTTATTACAATTCAAGTCTGTATTAGAATTCAGGACAGTTTATATTACAATTCAAGGCAGGTATGACAATTCAGGGTTCTACATACTTACTATTCTGATTACAATGAAACTCAATCAATTTAAGACGTATTCTTAAAGATATTCAGACAGAAAACCAACAAAGACTAAATATTCATGTATGAAAGAGAATCACAGATAATCAACTAATAATAAATCAACATAAGAAAATCAGAAATAAAATTAACAGATGATAAATCAGCATGTATCTAAGAACACTAAGAATGGTTGTGAAATACTCTGCACTTTTTGTAGAAGTGCATGTGAAATGACCTTACTACTAACTAGAAATAGTACCCTATGCACCATAAGTGGATTTCTTGTGTTGACCATGTTTATATACCTAACAGCTGGTGATTTAGCAATGTCCTGCAAAGCTATTACACAAATATGTCTTTCTTTATGTTACATTGACATTTAGAATATAATTTTATAAAGAAATCCTGTTTATGTGTGATTGTGGTTGAATGTGTGTGTGGTTTCTTTTATACAATAATGCATGTTATATTTGGAAGAAATACTATATTTACCTGCTGCTATTGGCTCTGTTATCACTGAGTATATAGAATAACAACGTGATGATATGGTGTATGCTATAACTCCAACACCTTTCACGTTGGAAGGACTAAAGCACATAGGATAGTCCTTGATTATTCCCCATGTGTGCAGAGTAGACTTCTTTAGCCAGGCCAGGCCACAGTCGCAGATGAAAGGATTATTGGCTATATCAAGATGTGTGAGATGAAGCAAACTACTGAACAGATCAGATCTAATTGTTTTCAACTTGTTACCAGAAAGGCTCAGCCATTGCAGTTGTGTTAGGTGATTGAACAGAGTAGGACTCACTGTAGACAACTTGTTCAAATAAAGTTCTAGGATCTCTAGCTTTCCTAGGTTACTAAACGTGTCATCTGGGAGTGTCTCCAGTTGATTGTTAGAAAGGTTCAACAGTTTCAGCTGTGTGAGGTGATTGAATACAGTGGGACTCAATGCTGTCAACTTGTTACTATTAAGATATAGAGTCTCCAGCTCCCTTAGGTTACTAAACGTGTCATATGGGATTGTCTGCAGTTGATTGTTAGAAAGATCCAGCAGTATCAATTCTGTTAGGCGACTGAACAGTGTGTGACTCAATGTTATCCTGGTATTATCGAGAAATAGAGAACTCAGTTTTGTTAGGTTACTGAAAATGTCATCAGAGATCGTCTCCAGTTGGTTGTTAGAAAGGAACAGGTATATCAGTGGTGTTATGTGACTGAACATCACTGTTGTTAACTTGTTCCTATCGAGAGTTAGAAACCACAGGCGTCTTAGGTTACTAAAAGCGCCATCAGAGATTGTCTCCAGTTGATTTCTATCGATGCACAATATTTCAAGTTTTATTAGGTGACTGAACAGTGTGGGACTCAGGGTAGTCAGGTGATTATTATTCAGGTACAGTTCTATCAAAGACTTTGAGACTGGATTAAAGACATCATCTGTAAGACTCTCAAGATCGGTGTAAATGATATCCAGTGTTTCAATTGTATTATCGAGACCGGAGAATGCCTCTGTTTCTATTCTTGTCAGACCAAGATAACTAAGTTTGATAGCCTTAACTTTCAATCCACTGAAAGCATTATTCTGCAGTGTGGTCAAAACAGGTGTATGTGTTATCTTCAGAATTTCATATATGGTACTGGATGGATTGAATGGTGGCACCTGGGAGACATCGCCAATATTATCACAGATCAATTCCTTTCCTCTACAGAAGCATGGATAATTAACAGGACAGTCAGCATGTACTGTAGGAAACAAGATGACAATAAGAAATACCAGTATGTATGTTTGGTGACATTGAAATGTCTGAAAACATCCCATATCAGCCATCTCTCGTATGTAATTATCTGCCGTAATCCTGATGTCTTTCTTATATAGTAATACGAGGTTGTCACTAAACGCAGTAACTCGTGTCAGTCCATATCTTCGTATTGATACCTACCAAATATAGAAATTATATTTTCTTACGTTTTTTTTTCTCACAAGTAATGGGCGGTATTGAAATTTCAAGTTCGGTATCGGTATTGTGGGGGTGATTTACCTTGGTATCGAACGCTATTCGGTAATGACATAGTACTGTAACTATACCCATATCGAGCAGTATTTTATGTATAACAACCTCTAAAAGAATGCACAAGTTAGAGCCTTTTCCTTGTTTATATCCAAACCATATTTTTATTTAGGATAGGTAGCTATTCCATCTGCTCATCTGACTCACAGGTAGTAAACATCTACAGCTAAACAGACTACATATGTAATAGAACCCAATAATCAATGTCAAATACTTAGTATATAATATTATAAGTTGTAGAAGCATCTCTCGGGGTATATGGCTTTTTATGCACCCTCTGTGTGTTGTTTTACATGGAAATACTTCATTCAGCTACTTACATAACCACCGTATCTCGCTTATTATCAATATTTTAAAAATAATAAAAATTATGCTAACGGACAAACAAATCGGAAACAAATAACGGTTTTTATTCCGTTGAAGGTGTGACGTATATATTTCGAACAACGTGTCGGGTATTCCCCCGTTAGCCGTTATTTTAAAACTTCTGAATATTTTTGAGGCTGCAAACAAATACGAGGATTTCTGAACATGAAATTTTTAATTTTTAAATGCGAAAAACAAATCGATCGACTCGACATGAAATTCCCTAAACCATGGTTCAGTTAAAATGTCTTGCGTGATATGGAAACGAGATTTAGTATAATAAATGCATGTAAGTTTCTTTCGTAATCAATATTAATAGTACAAAGACCCTTAAATTCCGTGGGACTATGCCGTTAAGATTCAGAATCTTACATATATATATAAAAGGAGAGAACATCTAGTTGTTAGAATCAGACATATAGACATCGGGGAAGAGTGAAACGAGTGGAAGAGGGGAAGTGGAGAAGGTAGAGGCAGAGGTAGAGAATGATTGTTTAATAAATGTTGCTATTACTAATGACGTTAAGAACTGATTTAAAACTATAATTGTTTAATATGACATCAGGAAACTGTATTTTATTAAATGTACTTATTTAGACTAGCACGAGGCGTATTTCTCTTAATTGATATCGGATAACTGTATATATGTATATCTCAGTTCCCTCTGAAATTGAAAATAATACTTAGAAAATTACACTAAATGTTGTTGTTGTTTGTTTTGTTTTTGTTTTATTCTTCTTTTTTTTCACTATGTTAGTTAAAATTTAAATTCCCATGGTACAACTAGGACTCAGTAGTCCAACAAATAGTTAAGAAATATGTTATGTTCTATTCGCTTGTTGTGATAAAGAAATACCAACGAAACAATTTACACATGCTAATATCATTGTAATATATTAAATAGAATAAAATTACATAATCCTATTCTGTATTTGTAAAACTTGTGTAATTTACTTCCGAGTCTTCGGCAGTTTTCGTAACCTAAATAACTCACAACCACTCCGAAACCCATAATCTGTTCAGACGAGCGAGCGCTCGCGAACATTTTACCTAGTTACCATCGTCTTCTATCACATCACGTTTATAAATTATTAGACACAAAAAACAATCTAGCAGGCGGTCGAACAAATACGAAACTTTCAGTTCATCCGTTAGCTATGTGGGGTCATTAAAAAATAAAATAAAATAAACCAGTCACAATGTAATATATTACTATTTTTATTTACAACACGCACCGCCACTCCTCCAAACCGCCAACAATCCCTCTCTTCGTTTCCCATTCCTCCCCTTCCATCTCCAGAAAGTTTCGTATTGTGACTTATTTGTTCGACCGCCATGTTGTTTTTAAATCTGTCGGCGGTTGAAGGCGAAATCAGTGGATACTGTGGGATTTATTGTGAAAAGGGATGTAATAAGCGCGTAAGTTGGCAATTTTGTTGTATATCTAGATATTTCTTGTAATGTTTTGGTTGGAAATTGAAGCATTTATAGCCAGAATATTGCAGGGCTTTGCTCTATAGCGGGTATATAGCCCACGTTGGACGGGATGCCAACCAATAACCAATAATCAATAAGCAGCCTGTCCATTTTGGACAACAGTAGGCCTAAGTAGGAAAACATATTGTTATATAAACTATTCAACAGACAAGATAGCATAAACCATGGCCACTGATAATCCAGTTGTGTAAGTGGTACTAATCCCTTGCGAAGCACTCACTCTAGATTTTAGCCCGATTCTCTGACTTTACGTAAGGTGAAGTCAGAGAATCAGATTATCTGAGATGATTCCGATTATCTGAGTTGATGCCTGTACTGTCATTAAAAATCTAATGCTTGGACAGGCACCGCGGAGTAGGGGACTACTAATAAAAAAATAAAAAAATTCAGGCTCGGTGACAAAATAAAGTGGCCGAAATCCGAAGACCATTCCTGCAGGAACGCTGCTGCCCAATGCACTCTACGGGCCCTGTTCGATTGAAATTTGATCTCCGTACATATCAGATGAGAGTTGGATAGCGTAACCTTTGCAACAAAGCAAAGTCGCTCATTACGGGTTACGCCACACCGCTATTAATTTGCAATTAGCATTTGGAAATACTAGTCTAGTAGATACTTTCAACGTAATGAGGTGACTTAGTCGTTTTGGCACGCATTATCTCCCCTGATATAAGGACACTTGAAGCAGTTTAAAAGCGTTACATATTGATTTATATGCTTTAACCTGTCAATTACTGACATATGTGTGCTGCTACATAAGCACGAATACTATAATTAACCGCTCGTTTGTATATTTACATAATAAATAAAATTATGAACTTTTAAATAATTATATCTCTGAAAACAAGAAGACAAATGGATATTCAATACAGGATTTTGGTCGTTAAATGCCGAGCATTACATGTATTGTTCTTCTTATCACAAACAAAAAAAATTGATTCTATACAGACGTTAGTTGAAAAATAATAATAAACCCGCTGTACATAGTCCCCAATTTATTGACTAGTAAAACTAAGATGGAAACCCTACTAAACCCTACATTTGCCCCCACCCCATCCCCGGGGGCCCCACTTTTTCAAACATTCCTATCCCCCTGAACGAAAATAATTATATTGATTTGCCTTATAGAGGGAAAATGTATCAAACACGTATCATGTTAGAAAGAGGGTAAACGTGTCATATACATTAAAAATAGAACTGATTACTTTTAGCTGTCAGGTCTTTTATTTTACAATTAAAACCCTTTTCTCATTACAACGCACACTTTGCGTTTTGAGAAAGACCCTGGGCAACACTGTCCCCAAACGGATATAACACGTGCGTGGTCACGGGGTTATCTGGAAGAGATTTCGGTTTTAAAAATAGGAGTTTCTGGAAGCTAGGTACGCACTTCGAGTGTTTTTCTTGTTGTGCGTTTATTAGCGATTAATATACGGAATACCAGCGAACTAGAAAATCTTTGATCTAAAGGTAGGTATCATTATATTTGTCATTCATTTCTTATTAGAGGTATATTGACCTGTTACCGTTTAATAGCCAAAAGTCCGAAATAATTTACTATTGAGCGTTCTCTGGCGTTAGATAGCAAATATCAATAATAACAAAGTTGTCTAACGCTAGAAACTTTGGCTAACAGAGCTCTAATCTTTACATAGTCCAAAATGAACGGGCTGCTTATTGATTATCGATTATTGGTTATTAGGTGCAATAACCAATAATCAATAAGCATTAAGTTCCTGAACTAATCTTTACAAAGCGCTGCCGGATACCGTTGTATTTAGATGCAAGCGTTTAGCAGTATCGAGGCTTCCGTTATGCTTGTAACCAACTAACCACATATGGGAAGACAACTTTTGTTTACTAAGTCACCCATTAGAAATCCGAGTGAGGCATGTCTGTTCCTTAATAGGGAGAAGCCACGGTGATCATAAAAATACGGAATATGCTGCTAAATGTCAAATCAAATACGTCCTCCAGGAAGGGTAGGTAACTCTAACTTAAGATATCTAGAAGTCAACATGGCTGGTTTGGAATTATTGTCTGACCAAGGCTTTCGTATAGATGGTCGCAGACCACATGAGTTAAGACAAATACAGTGCAGAATGAGTGTTTTTAAACAAGCCGATGGTTCTGCATACATCGAGCAAGGAAATACAAAAGTATTGGCTGCTGTTTATGGTCCCCACGAGGTAGATTCATAAAGTGGCATTGTCAAAGTTTTGTCTGGTTATTTTGTAGTGGATTTTTCTGAAGGATATTTCAGTTACTTGCAGATCTGTTAAAAAATAAATAACTTTAATAGCAGCTGTGGATCTAGAGGGAGTGGGCACTTTATTCTTTAGTGCTAAAGTAATGTCCAATGGAACGATAAGTTTGGCTTTAGTAAAGTTTAGAGACGACCTATAGTCTGTTTGCGCTACTTGGAACATGGTTTTTGATGAATTAAAAACAAAATATATAACTTACCTCATTAATGT
>JAULBS010143000.1:0-12605 GCA_032355785.1 Symmetromphalus regularis | reverse complement strand
TAATTATTTAACAAAGTAATGAAAAAAATTGGAACATAGGACTTTTTTGCTATTTCCAAAACTCTAGTCCTTTTTCGTATAGGTTCACGCAAACTAAAGTAAACAACAAAAATCCATGTTCCAAGTAGCGCAAACAGACTATAGTTTTAGGCTAATGAACAAGTTGTCCAGAAAATAGGTCTACTGCTTATTTCTGGATAAATACCACTCACATGGCAGACTGGTGTTGGGGTCTCTGGTTCCAACCAAGATGTCTAATGAGGTCTCTCTAAGCCCAAGGAGTAATATTGGACACACAGTTGTCAAGGAGCATACCCATGAAGACACATTCCACTGGATCAACCAGTGGCACATCCAGAAAACCCATTTTAGGTTGCCCCAAAATATATGATGCTGATTCCTCAGATTCCTTAATGTTAAAAAATAAAATTATAATAACAATAATTTTTGTAAAGTTATTTACATTGCAAAATTTAGGTGGATGGTGTTGCTTAAGCCCCACCCTAGATCTGCCACTGTCTGCCTTTGGTTAATACTTCATTAAACTGTAAGTTTCCAAATGAAAGACTTAATTTTTCTTTTAGGATCATTTTCCTTTTTAATAACTTTTGATATCAACATATGTTTAACACATCAATGCAAATATCCCCATCTTATCAAGTTGAATCATACTAACTGAAAATACTTACATATTACTAATTGATATAATATGCATTTTACAGAAAAGTTGTTTTACACAGAATAGAGAGTGTAATTCTGATGGTGACTAGATCTATTGCAAATGGAGAAGCTCCAGTTTTTAGCTATGCAAACAGATCTTCATGGGAAAACATACGGTAGTTTTTTTACTCACTCACTCACTCACTCACTCACTCACTCACTCACTCACTCACTCACTCACCACTCACCACCCACTCACCCACCCACTCACTCACTCACTCACTCACTCACTCACTCACTCACTCACTCACTCACTCACTCACTCACTCACTCAAATTTACTTATTCTCTTTTATATTAAAATATATATATATATATGTGATTCATGTAGAAAACTGAGTTCATGTTGTGTTTCACATGCACATCGATCCATTTTCAGATATTTATGAATCCAAAACATAGAATTAGCTTTCATGATTCTCTTTTATATTCTCTCTTAAATTGTAATTTACAGATTTGATTCAGCCAATGGACTTGAACAAATTGATGAAGCCAAGCTGACACATGTGAGATTTGAGAGTGTAAACTCTGTGACAAAATTTGGTTTGTAACAATTTATATTAATGTTTTGTATTAGCAAAATATTCTTAAAGACTGAGTCACCGGTTTCTATCATGTTGAAGTATTTCTTTTGTGGGAGGGGCCAACACATTTTATCAATGATGCACATTTATATTTGTATTTTTTTCCTTTCATATCATAAGTATACCATATGATATACTTACTTTAGTGGGCATAATTGTAGGTGTCATATACATGTATGTTTCATTACTATTTATGGTTTATTTTTCTTTCTAGGTATTATGATAAAAGTCCTTTACATCATTTATAAACTTGTTCATGAAGATAAATATTGTACCAAAAGGTGAGGTATCTCGTACCATTTGTTAGAATACATCTCATCTTTAGAACAATAAAAATTTAGGTGTTTAAATTCCAAACTGATCCATTTAAGAAAGAGCCTGCCCAATCTTGTGTATCTATAAAACACTTTTACAAACATAAGACTTTAAATAAAGAAGTTTAATCCTAATTTTTTCTTTTTTTGAATAGTTATGTTTTCTCTTTTTATTGTTATTGTTTAAATTTTAGTTTGTCTTAATAAAACAAAAATAAATAGTTTTTAAATCGGACCAAAAAATACTACTAAGCATTCTTTTTGAGATCTCCACCTGTGAACCGGTCGGTCGTTGGATCGATCTTTCTCAGGACTCATTTGCAGTTTGGGCTTTTTTCCGTTCCAACCAGTGGTCCACAACTGGTTCATCAAAGGCAGTGGTATGTGCTGTCTTGTCTGTGGGATGGTGCATTTAAAAGACCCCTTGTTGCTTATTAGAAAGAGTAGCCTATGTGGGGACAGCCAGTTTCCTCTAAATACATATTTCAGAATGATCAATAGCCGATGATAAGATAAAAATCAATGTGCTCTAGAGGCGTTATTAAATAAAACAAACTTTACTTTCTTCTTGAGATCTGAATTAATAGAAATCGTTTGGTTTTAACAAATATTTAATGTTGTTGTTTTTTTTTGCCAGAGATATCTACTATCAATACCCTGAACTGTTTGGCACTCAGTCTGTGCTGGACAGTGCTGTTGACAATATAGCTTGTATGTTGGAAGTACCGCGATGGGAACTTCATGTAGTAAGGTTTCAAATATTCATCTTTTTCTATATTTCCTAAAGTCAAGCTGAGATCTCCAATTTTGTTTTCACTAATAATTCTATTGTTTGCCAAAGGGACATCATTGGTCCCTAAACAGTCTCTGTGTCAGCCACTGTAATGGGTCAGGTTTGGAATCTTAAGATCATTGTACACCTATAAATAACATTTAAATTTATAGACATCTATTGAGGTAAAGATTGCATGAACTTCAAAAATGCACATGCTTTTTCCGCAAAATCATTATTAAAAATAAATATGTTTATTATTATTTTTGTTTTTATTATTATTATTATTAAATATCATTATTTATGAACCCCTAACAATGCTGTATCCAGAGGCTGAAAACACATGAGGCAGATCTGAAGAAGGCCCCACTGTATAAAGTAGATTCGTACATTTTTATAAGCATGGTCGAAAGAAACAGAAGAAGCAGTTGCCTTGTCTGCTTCAGTGCTGCCTACAGTACTGCATAACACAAAAAAATAAATATTGACTATTGGGGATCATACTTTTTAAATTAAACATGTTTTAACATAAATCAAATGTACAGGACTGATCTATAATAAGGTAAACTAAACACTATATATATATATATAAACTATAATAAATATGGCTGTGGTAGAAAGGAACAAATTCAATATAACTATCGATGAAAAACAAATTTCTTATTAAAATTTGCCTCTGAAAAAAAAAAAGAGTTATGGATGGAAACACAATGATCCCACCATGCCCTCATTGTCAAACACATTGTCTCTAATGGGCTGTAGGTGAGAATATGAAGCACTGTCAGTCTAAACAGACTAAAGGTAGAGGGTCCTACTTCAAAATACAAATGAGTGTTAAATGAATTATGACCAAATGGAAATAACACAATACAAAATCATTAACTGTTTAAATATATTTAATGGAGAATTTCTAAACTTTGATAAAAAAGATACAATTCTCTAATCCATTTCTTGAAATAACTATATACATATTAGTATGTAAACCATAAAAATGTGGCAATGATATTTTTAAAACTTCATTAATACCTGTTAAACAGTAATCAGTCACGTTTTTAATTTGTATTTATTTACAGTTGGCAACATGCAAAGGTTGTGTAGCTGGAGATCTTTGCTTCTATGATGCAGAGGGACAATACAATGATTGCAGGGTTACAAGAATAGTGAGTTCACTCTACAAAGTAGATTTTGAAGCATTTTCTTAACAATTCCACATGCAGATGATAAAATAGAATATTATGGGTCAAAGTTTATCAGATGACAACGTTTGAAGAGAATGGCAGTTATTGCCATGGCTTTGGATGTGGGATCAAAATGACTCACAAAGGGAACAACAGCAAATGGAAAAGTTTATCATGAGGCATGATGGCAAAGGTTGTGATGCTATCATGAAATTAATTTCTAGAATATTTTAAAATTCAGGAGCTTTACAGAAATTTATGCAGTAGAAAGAGTAAGTTGAGACTTGGAGGCAATGTTGTACACCATTAACACTATCTATACAAAACTACACAAAGATCTGACACCATTTACAGCAATTTTAACATGATTTGGGGTTCATTTGTAAACTTCTGCATGAACCCATTAACCAAACAAAAACAAAAACCTGCACATGCTCTTAAAATGCCTTTTCATACATTTGTTTCTCAGTAATTGACTAAATATTCTATTTCTCTGAGTGGAAACCACAGGGACCAAACTACTAAATAATATTATATTATAATTATTGATACATTGTAAGAATAATTTTCTTGTTTTATTTTTACTAAAGATAAAGCCGTACACTTATCTGCCATGTATTAATAATGAATTTTATTTTTATATTATTAACAGGGAATACAAATACCAGCCCATAACAAAGATATTCAATGTATCCTTTTTCATACAGCTATAACATACAACTTCATATCATGTCTTGTTAAAAAAAAATTTTTTTTTATATAATTATGTCTATACATGTAGGTCCTTAGCCTAATGTAAACAATTAATAGTGCTATAATGACTCCCTATTTACATATCCTGAGAGTCTCACACCAGTCCAGCAAGACCTACCATGTACAGGAGATAAGCAAAGAAAACAGTTGAACTTATATATTATAAATGTAGAGAACCCTACTTGATTTTAGTGAATGCCAGCCTGCCGGTATTCAGCTCTGTGAAAAAGAGCATTTGATATGATAAAAGCATTTATCTATCAATGTTGGCAAAATTCGATTTGTTGTTTTTTCATACATATATGCAATCTTCTAAAGGCTGTTCCAGACATTATTACACAGGAAGGATGGTAGACAACTTTTACACTAATAATACCCGGTACCTGTATTGTACTATTAGAAGAAAGAAATACACAGAAAATAACACTATCCCCATAAACCACAGTGCATACATTAAAAATTAACACTATTTCCCACTCATCTTGTGACTAACCCTAATGGAACAAAATGAATGTACCTTAAATATCAAATATATATCAAGCAAGTTTATTTTTATTCCTGAACTGTTACAAGCCCTGCAGACAAATGCCAGATATGTGTTGATTGTTGAGAAAGATGCCACTTTCCAAAAATTATTAAATGAGAATTTGTGTGAGAAGCATGGGCCCTGCATTATTATCACAGCAAGTATATATCCATTTGGTTTTAGATATGTTATGAAGAAGCATATTATTAGCAACAATATCTAATCAATGTAAATTGATTAGCAATTGCTTATTTTGTGAATTAGAATAAAGCAGCATATCAATTTGCAATGTAATTCTGTACAATATGTTCCATGGTTATTTATTAAAAAATATGTACATGCAGGGGTGTTGGGACGAAATTCATATGGGGGGGGAGGTGGGGGACTGTTCCCATTTCTGAACATCAAAATTTGCCAGTGAATAATTCAAAGATGAATAAAGAACATTTATGGGAATTATTGGTGGGGCGCGGGGAGCTGGAGCCCCCAGCCCTCACCTCAGTTCCAATTCCCCTGACAGGGAAGCACATTTTGTCTATTTTTGTTAGTCCATATTAAGAAATACCAACCAGAAAAAACAAAGACGGTGAACTAACTCTAGGTCAACCCCAGTGTCAGTTTTCGAAGTCTGTAAACCAGATCCCAATTCATTTTGTTACAGAATTTACAACGAATATAATTTACTTATCCTTTATTCAGTTTTGACTAAGTATATTCAGTTGTAATTTTTAATGTATTGATGCTGTTTCTAATTTTTATTCTTGATAAAATCAATACTTTATATATACTATCTTTGCAGGCCAAAGGTTTTCCTGACATGGGAACCAGGTTGTTACTCAGGGCTCTGTGGGACAAGTTCCAGTTGCCAATGTTTGCCCTAGTGGATGCCGACCCACATGGTACCTGATGTTGATATTTTACATTACAGTTATCACCAACCTTTTTGATTCATTAGTTATCTTGACAACCTCATTTAACTGAAACTTGGATATTGGTGCAAATAAGTACATGTACCGAATAACTCAGATTTTTATTACCTCATAAGTTAAACATAGGTTCTGGTATATTCTTTTTGTAGATCCAAATTGATTCACTTATTTTTTAAGGAGCAGCATTAAGTTTTGTAGTTTCTTTATTTCAAACAAGCTAAATGTACATGATTTACATACAAAATGTTTTTGAAGACTGAGGTTGCAGTAACAGTAAGAATAAATATTTGAGTTATTTCCCTTATTCTATTATTTGGACCCAACGGTTATTAAATGTTTAGGTTTGTGTGAGTTACATAACACTGGGTTAAATCGAAATCTAGAGTTAATATTGGTTTATGAAACATGCTGAAAAACCAAAGAAAAACACACCAACAGCTGGTTTACACAAGACAGTTTGATACATACAATAACAGTCTAGTTAACCTAGAATTACTGAAACCCACATACCGGTATGTGAAATAGAAAAAAACTTATTTTTTTATGACCCATGTTTTAACCCAGGTTTAATCCATATGTTTCCATAACCTATTGACAACACAAACATACATAATTGGTCCTGGAAGTCTGAACTCAGTTCCTAAAATCATAGTTTAATAAGTGCATCCAAATTCTAAAGTTTTATAAACATGGATCATGAATTGTTTAGTTTTCATGCACATTATTTTTAAAGCTATCAAGCACTTTCTCTTTCTAGTTAATTCTAGATTTTCCCTATTTCTTAATCTTTAGTATTCAATTTGTCATACTAATAGGCTTAAATACTGAATTAAATATACATGAACATTATATGTTATTACCAGCTTTTACATAATCTGACATGATCATTTATAAATATGTGTCCTAAAGATACTGCAACTTTTGTTGTTGTTTTTTGCAGGAGTAGAAATCATGGCAGTGTATAAGTATGGATCAAAAGTATGTACCATATACATATATATTTATATATCAAGTATAATTGGTTTAGAAAAAAAAATATATATCTAAGTCAAACCATTTTATTTTTGTTTCTTAAAGATTTATTATACCCAAGATCAACTGACAATGCCAGGTTGGGTTGCCTTGATTCACTCTTGTGAATAGTATTTTTTTTAAAGGTTAATAGTGAATAAATATGTATAAATGTTATAAAATATAATAATAATAATAATAATAACTACATATATTTACTAAGATAAATCAGATAAAGTGAGAAAAGCAGATAGGAAAGAAAAATGAATCAATGACTAGACAGTCAAAATTTATTATCTTTAACTTGGATTAATTAATTAAAAAGTGCTGCATTGGTAGAAGAAGATAAATACTATCAGGATATATTAATTTTGTTAATTGTTTTCCATCGACACTGAATATAGATTTTTAAAAATCAACACTTCTTAATAATACAGCAGTTTGAGATATGAAAAAGTGTTTAAACGCACTCTCCCACTGACTTAATTAATTTCCAAACAAAGAATTAATATTAAATATAAACATTTGATTTATCCATAGAAATTCTTCATTCAACTTCTTACATAACCACCACATCTCGCTTATTATCAATATTTTAAAAATAATAATGAATTCTGCTCAAGGACAAATAAATCAGAAAAAAATATAAAAATTCCTTTGAAGGTGTGGCATATATATTTCAAGTCGTGTGATGGGTATTTCCCCGTTAGCCATTATTTTAAAACTTCTAAATATTTCTGTAGTTGTAAAAACATTTCGTACCAATTTATTTCGCCCTCGAGGAGTCTTAAACTTTAAATTTGAAATCTTTAAATGTGCGCACGCACCCCCTTAATCTGTTGAGGTCTGTAAATGCAAATTTGGATTGACGCTAATTTACTAGAATAACGTTAAAAACGAAAATAAAATATTCGGGCCTTCACAAACGCACCCCCCTAAAGAAAATCCTGCATATGGGCCTGTTGCGTGATATGAAAGCGAGATCTAGTATAACTAATGCATGAAAGTTTCATTCGTAATCAATATTTAGATCAAAAAGCCTCTTTATGTTCCGTGGGACTATGCCATTAAGATATAAAATTGTCCTGTTACAAACCAGTATAACTGTCATATTTGAAATGGACCATTTTTGGACCAAGAATTAAAAAATCCTTCAAATTACATGTATCTGAGTTAAGTTGAACAAAGAAATGTTTTAAAAAGGAAAAGATTTAATTTCACATAAGATTTTAAAAATTAATTAATTATGGATAATTCATAATTGTTAATTAAATTCATATATGAATTTGACAAAGTTATCAGTTAAAAATTATCTATTTTGTATTTTCTATGCAGGCTCAAGCTGCTGAGAACTGTTATCTGGCGGTTCCAGAGATTCGATGGCTGGGGGTATTACCGAGTGACATAGAAAGGTAAAAGATAAATTTTCATAAAGCATGGGTCGAATTTGGATGAAATTATTGCTGAATATTTGGTCCAGCTGTATAAAATGTCTTCTTGCTTGAATCTAAACCTACCAGACCAAATGTCTGGGCTCAGTTCTTTTTATTAGAATCTAGGACCTAATGCCTGTGTCCCATGAATGAAAATCATGGTGACCCAATTAGATTACCATGAATCAGAATGTTTAGAATGTTTAGAGCATCTATGGTGACCCAATTAGATTCCCATGAATCAGAATGTTTAGAGCATCTATGGTCCAATGGTAGAACACTGGACTCTCAAGCTGATGACAGTGGTTAAAAACCTGTTAGAGGCTGGTTCAGACTTGACAATGTGTCAAAATAACCAAATGTTTTAGATCCAATAGCCGGTGATTAATAAATCAATGTTCTCTAGTGATGTCGTTAAAAAAATAAAAAAATTAAAATATTTAAAACATCAGATATACATCAAGACAATCTATTAGTAGTCCAGATAATAATTATATTATTTATTAGCATCAAATTCTAAATTGGATACTTAGCACAATGTTAAAAATCCATGATTGACAGACTTGAACGTTTTGGATTTCTGTGACATGAATTTGTGGGTATGCAAATGGATTCTGGTAGAATTAGACGATAAAAAAAATATTTATAATTTTTTTTACCAATATCAAGATATCAAAATGGTGTAGATTTCTTACTTAAAATGTTGTGTGAGTATTGCAGTTGTTTGTCATTTGTTTCATTCTTTGCATTTTAATCCTTTCTTCAATGTATTTGATGTATTTTTTTGCTACGTTCATAAGATGTGAAAATGTAACTATAACATTTTATGCAGGCTTAACATTCAAGAGGACATGTTGATTGCCATGACAAAGAGGGACATGGACAAAGCTTGTGAATTGTTAGGCAGACCCTACATACAGTCCAACTGGACCCTGGTAGAACAGGTTAATATTAATTATATACAGAATATGGTTGTACATAGTATATACAGGGCTCAAAATAGGTTCAAATTCCTGCGGGAACTTCAGGCTGGCAAATCTACCAGCCAAAAGCAAAAGATGTAGAAATAAAAAAAATTAAATGGTTATAATAATAACAAACAACAGTAAAATAAGTTAAAGGAATGAGAATTTTCCATGGATCTGTGGAATTTCACGGATTTTATCTCCTCAGGATTGATCTTGTGAATCACCTAAATCTGATGAGATAATTTTGAGGGGGTGAAGTCCATTTGTTTGGCCCATTTCTCTTCATAGCAACGAAAAAGAGCCCGATCTCAGGGATCTAACAAAGTGCAAATACAATTAGCTGAAGTAATTACATTGGGCCAGTGCTTTTTAACATGAAATATAGCCTTTGACCATGGTCTCTGGCCTCTGTTTTCATTTTATAAAATTTCAACTGTTTTTCTCATTTGCCATTCTCAATCCTGAAATTATGATATTTAAATGTTGTTTACAATTATTTACATTTCTGATGGAATCTGTTTTACAGATATTTCAGTGTTAAGATGTTGTACAAAATAGATTTATTTCAGTATTAAGATGTACAAAATAGATATATTTCAGTATTAAGATGTCGTACAAAATAAAAATTATTTCAGTGTTAAGATGTCATTCAAAATAGATATTTTTCAGTGTTAAGATGTTCAAAATACATATATTTCAATGTTAAGAAGTCGTACAAAATAGATATATTTCAGTGTTAAGATGTTCAAACTACATGTATTTAAATGTTAAGATGTCATTCGAAATAGGTATATTTCAGTGTTAAGATGTCATACAAAATAGATATATTTCAGTATTAAGATGTTGTACAAAATAGATATATTTCAGAATAAAGATGTTCTAAATAGATATTATTTCAATGTTAAGATGTTCATAATAGATATATTTCAGTGTTAAGATGTCATACAAAATAGACATATTTCAGTGTTAAGAAAGATGTCAAACAAAATAGATATATTTCAGTGTTAAGATGTTCAAAATAGATATATTTCAGTGTTAAGATGTTGTACAAAATAGATATATATTTTTATTTCAGTATTAAGATGTCATTCAAAATAGATATATTTCAGTGTTAACATGTCGTTCAAAATAGATATATTTCAGTGTTAAGATTAACAAATATTTCCATTCACCTGAGGGACTAGTACATTAGAAACGTTACCAGTTTCTTTCCCAGTATTTAACTTTCAACATTCTATGAGTATGAGGGCTAGATTTTGACCTTGGGGGCCCCTCAACATAGAAATTTAATTAAATGACAAATAAAAAAAAATTAAAAAATTAATAAATAGAACTAATTTTATAATTATTACATTTTTAAATAAAGGAAGTCCTTAGTCTGAGAACACCTCTGGCAGGGGGGCCTATGTCAGTTGTACCCTTTGCCCCCTTATAAATCTGGCCCTGGTGAGTATAAATGTAAAATAACTACTGGCCCATCGGTCAACAGTCAAACAAATATCCTACAATATCTCATTCAAAATATGTTTTTTTTTGGCCACAACCTGTCAAGATGATAGCATTTTTACCCAAGATAATATATGAATCAATCATCGATTCTGACAGCACAAAAACAATTGTTAATGTGCTTGCCTAAGAAAACTGTTCAAGCATGCTCCCCATAGGCACAAATTCAGTCTTCAAAGAGCAAAGTCAACAATTTGCCTAAGGGCAGTAATTGCAAACTTGTAAACACAGTTATAACACCTCACCTTGTTTTAAAGGCAGTCAGTTATGGCTTATTGATACCTAATCTATAGCCTGTATTACATATCTGTCATAAATAAAACAAAAACACATTATTTCTCCTCTGGGTTTAAGCAGAAATTTTCTAAATGGTATCACATGTAATGATGTATACTTAAAACACCATAACATTTTGTTTACTTGAAATTATGATGTACAGTTAGTGCTTTTATAACTTTTTTATTTCTTATATCTTAACTACTTTTTCATCTCTTCTGAATGATACGTGGTTTGCATGGATGATGGAATACTGGAAGTCATCAAATTTTAATAATTTATTTTCCAATCCTAAAAATCATATTAAAAATAGTAATCATGAAATGTTTTAACAAAGAAACAAATGCATAACTATTGAAAGAAAGATATGTAGTTATTTTCAATAATATTATGTAGCCTTCAGATATTAGTGTCTATATGTTTGGTGCAGGATTTAGATCTGCATATATCGTAAAATGTATCAAGTTTAAATTATTCACCTAGCTCGATAATTGCTGCCCAGGGGATTATTTATTCCTGGCATTTCATCATGTGAAATGTGTAATGAACCCTATGCTAAGTTATCTTTTTATAACTGATTTATTGATATACCTTCATAAGAATTAATTGGACCCAGTGGGAGGACTACCGTGATTACCTGTCCTATTTGTCCATCCATCCATGCATTCAGTTAAGATAATATGTTAACACTGAAGTAACATTTATTTAATTGGGCTTTGCTGTTAGGCCTTTAGCTCATGTGTTCATCCACACAGCAGGTTCTCTACAAGAGTGAAATGGGTAATAATTCTTAACCTCATATTTTCTGATGGTATGAATCCATACTCTAAAATATCTTTTAATAAAAATTGCCTCAATTCCCATTCAGTTATCATAAAGAAAAAAGAAAAGAAAAAAAAGAAAACAAAAAAAGTATTCTGCCACTCTATTTTGCCCATAATACAAATTCTTTACTATGCAGTATATTGTTGTTAAGCACACAACTATTTTAAGCTAATTCATTTTAATATATAAAATATTTTCAGATACAATTGATGATACAAAGTGGTAAAAAGGCTGAAATCCAGTGCTTGGATGCAATTTCTACTTCTTATCTCTGTGAAGTGTATATTCCAAGAAAGTTGGCATTGGGAAATTGGGTGTAACAAGCAATTTATTGTGATCTTATGATAAACCTACTAGATTTACACTGTATATTATTTCCTGATGATTAAGCCAATTTATAGTTAAACCAGTTTCAAGACAAAAACATGTTTTTTTTTCCTTATTTCATGGTTGGCACTTGCATGTATCCATTGTTGTTTGTTACATTTTATGTGGCCATTTAAAAAAAAGTGCTTTTGAGCATAAATGGAATAAAATGTGAGAGTTAGTGGTTCAGTGATGGGACATCTTACTCTCAAGCTGAAGACAGTGGTTCAAAACCTGTTGGAGGTTGGCCTTACAAACTGTTTGACCTCCATTTGCTTATGATTAATAAATCAAAGTGCCCTAGTGGTGATATTAAACAAACAGGAGCGGGATGTAGCTGAAACAGTAGTGTGTCTTCCTGTGAACCGGTCGGTCATTGGATCGATCCTTCTCAGTGGACCCATTTGCAGTTTGGGCTATTTTCCGTTCCAACCAGTGGTCCACA
>JAULBS010142989.1:0-12606 GCA_032355785.1 Symmetromphalus regularis | reverse complement strand
TGATCAGTATCCCTAGATGTATAAACATACAGGAGGGGGCAATGATCAGTATCCCTAGATGTACAAACATACAGGAGGGGCAATGATCAGTATCTCTAGATGTATAAACATACAGGAAAGGGCCATGATCAGTATCTCTTGATGTACAAACATACAGGAAAGGGCAATGATCTGTATCTCTTGATGTACAAACATACAGGAAAGGGCCATGATCATTATCTCTTGATGTACAAACATACAGGAAAGGGTTGTGATCAGTATCTCTAGATGTACAAACATACAGGAAAGGGCCATGATCAGTATCTCTTGATGTACAAACATACAGAAAAGGGCCATGATCAGTATCTCTAGATGTACAAACATACAGGAAAGGACCATGATCAGTATCTCTAGATGTGAAAACATACAGGAGGGGGCCGTGATCAGTATTTCTAGATGTGCAAACATACAGGAGGGGGCCGTGATCAGTATCTCTAAATGTGCAAACATACAAGATAGGACCGTGATCAGTATCTCTTGATGTAAAAACGTAGGATCAAGCAGTGATAAGCAGTGATACTTACTGTATTTTCTATTACTGAAAATGTGCCATCATTATCTACCCCACTCAGTGTGTAGAAGAGAAAGCCAAAATCTCCCTCGTCTGCATCAGTGCCTGTGATGGTCGCAACTACATGGCCAACCTCTACATCTTCAGACACATGGTACTGACTGGGATGAGGGGGAAACTGGGGGTTGTTGTCATTGATGTCAAGCAGACGTACGATCACTTTTGCTGATGATGACATGGTGGGGTGGCCGTTGTCACTGGCTATGACAGTGAATGTGAGATCCGTTTGAGACTCTCTGTCCAGCTTTTTCTTTACATAGATGATACCTGAAAAACAGTGTGTTTTTCTTTATCTGGGATAGCTCTGCCATTTACTAAATTCACCATTTGCAAGAATTAAAAGTAACTGGTGAATTTTATTTTAATCTGATGACATAATTTATTGTTGTAATAGCTATTTTTGAGAACATCTTATAAAAAAACATATTTGACATTTTATTAATAATTTGGCAGATTTTATCTTTGAACTACGGATCTGAGCTATTATTTACTGATGAACCCATCATTTCTATCAATTACTTTTGATCTGGAAGAAATAGGACAAAAAAGAAAATGGGTTTGAAAATGAAACAAAACATCAAATTATAAAACATATTGTGAATAAATATTAAATGTTTTATTTACGAAAAACAAACATATTAACCCTTTTAATGTCAACACTCAAATGACTCGTAGGAAGTAACAATACTGGCATACATTATGTGGATGTTCTGTGTACCATTAAATAATGAAGTGTACAGATATTTGGTAGATATTACTTGCACCGAACAGTGGTCTACAACTGGTCTATCAAAGGTTGTGGTATGTGCTATCCTGTCTGGAAAAGTGCAGGTAAAAGATTCCTTTCTGCTATTGGAAAGAGTAGCCAATGTGGTGGTAGCAGGTTTCCTCTAAAGACCATGAGTTGCAAAACACTATGTCTAACACCTAATATCCACTGAATAAAGAAAGTGCTGAGGTGTCACTAAACAACCAATACTTTCCTTCGGATGGTTAATAAAAAAATATACTATTGTAATAATATTCCTTGAACAGCTTCCTAGCAAAAGTTTATTTTCTCTGAATAGTCCTCAGATGTTGCATAGTCTAATGACATGTTCTAGCCAATAGTGTGGGACTGGTGATTCTCTTTCGGGACTAATATTTTTATAGGCTACAATAGTCCCCCAAGTGTCTGTAATATTTGTCAATTTCTGTCACTGAAGTAAAGTTTGTTTTATTTAATGATGACTCTAGAGCACATTAATTTTTATCTTATCATTGCTATTGGACATCAATCATATGGTCATTCTGACATATTTCTTTAGAGGAAACCCTCTTCCATCACATAGCTTATTCTTTCCAATAAGCAGCAAGGGGTCTTTTTATAAATTATCCACTTTCCCACATACAGGACAGCACATACCATGGTCTTTGATGAACCAGTTGTGGACCACTGGTTGGAATGGAAAATAGCTCAAACTGCAAATGGGTCTACTGAGGAGGATCGATCCGATGGCTGTCAATGCCTGAAGTATACCGTACCTGTGTTTGGGTCTATCTTAAAGGAACTGGTTTCAGCATTGTCTATCTGGTAGGTAACAATCTGGTTCTTATCCGGATCAAAAGTCTCGACCCGGAGAGCTTCAGAGTTGACGTCTTGTCCCTCAGAAATGTTGGCACGGTATATGTCGTTTGGTTTAAAGATGGGTGCATTGTCATTGTAGTCTTCCAGTGTCACTGTCAGCGTGGCTAGTAACATAAAGATGAGTAAATTAACAAAACAAATACATTCAAAGCTACTCATTTAACGACCTGTATTAAGTAACCACCTGTCTTAAAGGGTCACCTTAACTTTCTCCCAATTTTTTTTAATTTTCTGTGATATAACCTGTATTAAGCAGCCACCTATCTTAAAGCCCTACCTTATTTTTGTCCCAAGTTATCCGATTTGTATGATATAACCTGTATTAAACAACTATCTCTCTTAAAGGTTCACCTTAACTTTTATTCAAATTATCTAATTTATTATTATTTAACCTGTATTAAGCATCACCTCATTTTTCTCTCAAATTATCTCACTTATTATGACATAACTTGCATTAAGCAGCCATCTATAATTATGTATCTTAACAGGCCACATTTTGTACTCCTTTTTGTGGCTGCTTTAGGCAAAAACAAACCAAGAAATAGGAGTACTTTATTCTAATTAACACCACTACACAAATATACCCTGCAGTTACTTAGAGACGACATATTTAGAAGGTCAAAATTAAAATGAAAGTGAAACTAGAGTGTTGTTTACCTGTAGCAGTTTGTTCAGCTGCTTGATCGTTTGGATACCAGGCATTGAGATCTCGCACTGTTATCTTCAGAATAAACCTCTCCGCTATTTCTCGGTCCAGTTTTGAGGCCACAAAGATCGAACCATTCGAATGAACAATACCAAAATATTTCTGAAATAAATATTACAAACGTTAAAGAGATATTATATATAATAGTGTTGTAAAAGTTAGGTCTTTGTTATAAACATACATGTTGAAAGATTTCTTTATAAAGGTCTTTTTAATTACAGATTATTTGGTTACTACTACTTATTTATGTTAGTTAGAGATAGGGTATTTTGAAATGAGGGTGTGTCTTCAAACAATTAATTTCTACCCTTACCCCAACCATCAACCCCACATAAAATTAGGACATCTATTGTGATGCTAAACATACCATTAAATTAAGACATCTATTGTGATGCTAAACATACCATTAAATTAGGACATCTATTGTGATGCAAAAAACATACCATTAAATTAGGACATCTATTGTGATGCTAAACATACCATTAAATTAGGATATCTATTGTGATGCTAAACATACCATTAAATTAGGATATCTATTGTGATGCTAAACATACCATTAAATTAGGACATCTATTGTGATGCTAAACATGCCATTAAAATGGGACATCTATTGTGATGCTAAACATACCATTAAATTATTATGAACAATATCCACTTCCTCATTGCGGTCATTGTAAGCTTTAGTCAGTACCACACTGTAATCTAAATTAGCATTTATATCAGGATCTTCTGCCAGAAGCATTGTCACTAACGAATTAACTTCCGCATTCTCTTGTATTGTGATTGACATTCTCTGCAGTCGGAACACCGGCACCTCATCATTAACGTCCGTCAGCTGCACAACTACTACAGCATGGCCTGTCTGAGGTGGTGTCCCTTTGTCGATAGCAGAAACATTCATGGTGTAGACATTCTTGGTTTCCCGGTTTAGACGAGTGCCCGTTTCCACATAGATATCTCCCGTGGCGAAATCCATGCGGAATTTATCAAGAGCTCCACTTTCTATTCTGTAAATAAAATCGTTGTTTGGACTGGTTCCATCCATATCAGAGGCTTTGACAGTGAGAATTTTACTTCCTGGAAATATAAGAACAAACAGAAAAGGATCAGTAAATAATACTGTAGAACAAGCCATTAATTTAATTATGTTATGGAGGTAACATTGTACTGTATGTCAATAATATTACATAATTTATGTAATGTTATGACTCATTTTTTTTTGTTTGAGTCTTGGTGGTCCTGTGGTAGAACATCGGACTCTCAAGCTAATGATAGTGGTTCAAAACCTGTTGTAGGCTGGCTCAAACTTGACTGTAAAAATAACAAAATGTTAGACATCCAATAGCCGATGGTTAATAAATCAATGTTTTCTAGAAGTGTGGTTAAACAAAACAAAACAATTTTATAGGTTATTTTAGCATAGATACAAAAGGGTTAACATGTATTCCAAATAGATGTGTCTTTTGATTTGAATTTTGCTGCTCTCAGGTAAATTATTTTTATTTTACCATTTATAAAAAAATATATTTGAATCGATCACAAATCAATAATAAAAGGATTTTTGTAGGTTGGTATTACTAAAATTATTAAATACTCATCATGCTAATTATAATTTTTTCTTTTATTATTATTATTATCACTATTATAACTTTTAAAAATTAATTATTATTATTACTTTTTTACAACTTTTTATTATTATTATTATTTTAATTTATTTACTTACTATTTTTTTTATATATAAGTATATATATATTTTTTTTCAGTATGATCATTTACAATTAATAAAATATATAAATATTTAATGCCCCTCTAAATTACCTTGTGTGGCATTTTCTGGTATCATCTTGTGGTAGAGACTTTGCTTGAAGCTTGGGGTATTGTCATTCATATCCTGAAATAAAGATGTTTGTAAATTAATATTTTATACAGAAAACAGACTGAAATATAAAACAGATGTCTTCAGCTAATTGAAATATACAACTGACTGAATGAAAATTTTAAGAATAAGTTTTCACCACAAGTTTGTTATGGACAGACTGACATATGGAATAGAAACTCACTCTCCCCCTCACCATAGGTAAAAACAAATTCAGGATGAGTAAAATTTAAATTATGCTAATCTGCCAGGTTAGTAGTTATTTTCTTCACCAAGAACACATGGTTTGTTTTGTTTAACGACAACACTAGAGCACATTGATTTATTAATCATCAAATATGGATGTTGAACATAGTACTGTTAAACATTTGATAATTTTGAACATAGTACAGTGAAACCTGTATATACCGGGCCCTCAGCAAACCAAAATCCTGTCCAATAGGCCAAATTTCACGGTCCCAAATTTTTCCTCATTTGAACCATGTATAAAAAACACTGATAAAACTGGAATCTGCCTTTTTGGGAAACCAGATAGTTTTTTTCTCATAAAGGTAATAATAATAGGTTTTTAAAGGGTAATATTAGTTTTCTATCAAATTCAGGTAACTCAAACTTAAAGTTATGAAAAATCTCGAGTACACCCAGAACACTCCAGACAAACTCACCTCTACAGTGATGTTCACAGGTACAGATGTAACCAATCGAGTTTCTCCCATATCAAATGCTTCCACCTGTAACATGACTTTTCCTCCAATGGCTGCATCAAGTTTCTCATAGTCTAGTGGCTGAGTGAGCGTGATGCGACCAGTCAGTCCATCAATTGAGAAGTTACTTTCTAGACCAACAGTCACCCTACTAATTTTATAATGTACTTCACTGTTTACTGTGTTGGGTTCATCGTCATCAATGGCCTGTACAAAAACACAAAGTTTCCAATAATTCATATATATATTCCATGCAAATGTAACACACGTAATTTAATAAAATCTGAATCTCTAAGAAAATGTTTATTGTGTTGGGTTCATTGTCATCAATAGCCGTTATAAAAACACAAATGATCCTATATTTTTTATATGTATTCCACAAAAATGTAACATGCAGTGTAATTAAATCCAAATCTGTAAGAAAATTAGTGTGTTCGATTAATCGTCATCTACAGCCTATATAAAACCACAAATGTTCCTCTAATTTTTATACATATTCGATGATAATGTAACACATGTAATAAAATCTGAATCTCTAAATAAATGTTTTAGTTCAGCTAGTATTTTCCACTTCATTTTGAAGAAAATCATGTTTTAAAATTATTTTACACTTATATTACAAAAAAACCTGAATGTCCTACCTCCAAAATGAGTGGTCGAAGGAAATCACTATCTCCTTCCCTAACAGTGGCTTGGTATTCTTTTCTGCGGAATTGTGGAGCATTGTCATTTACATCCAGAACCACAATTGTCACCTCCGTCGGGGTGCGCATGCCACCACCATCCCGTGCCTCTGCTGTCAGGTAGTAATCATCGGTCTCCTCTCGATCCAATGCCGCAGCCACATAAATAGTTCCTGTGGCATTGTCTATACGGAACCTGTGGTTAATAATGGTAACATGGTAAAAGTTGTAATAAAATAAGAGTAGAAACTGGTAAAATGTTTATTATAAATCAGTGGAAAAGAATATAATATTTCTTTAACCACACTCAAGCATATTGTTTAATTAGTGGCTATTACTCATAGTATTTTTGATACAGTCTGAAAATGAAATGCTCTGCTTTTTAAGGTGCATTCTATTGAGATAAAATTAACCTTGAAAAATGCCCTGAAAGATTTTAAGGTTAAATATGGAATTCTAAATTTGTAATATAACCAAAACCAATAAGATGAATGCACACAGACAAAATAGATATTCTTTATTTACCACAGACATTTCATTATAATTATGTTTGTAATAGTTCATTAAAATTAAAAACATAATTTAATGGTTGAAATCTTCTAAACAATAAAGTGTGAGCAATGTAGATTGGGCAAGCAACTAAATAATAAAACAGATAAATGTTATGTACAAACCGTTTGTTTCCTCCACGTATTGAATAAGACACATCTCCAAAAACACCCGAATCTTTATCTGTAGCCTGAAATATAACAAAAGTGAATCAAATAATAAACAATAAAATAAATAAACATAATAATAATGGTAAACAAACCAATTTCAGTAAATCAAGATCCCTACAATCTTTTTATTAATTGGTTTACAAAGATTTCCCCTCTAAAACCATAAATAAAATAATATTTTTTGTTTTGTTTTACAATACCAATAGTACACGTTAGTTTATTTATCATTGGTAATTTTGATACATATAGTCACCTACATAATAGAAACCTGCTGCATTTTCCCATTAGTAGCAATGGATATTTCTCACAGACTGTACAGCACATATCACAGTCTTTGATAAACCAGAAATGGGGCATTGGTTGGGATGGGAAAACATGTCCTTAGAGGGGTTCAATTGTATGACCAAAGTACCTCAGGAAACATTATCGACTGAGCTTGACTGCTTTTGTTTTCCTAAATATAACAGATAAATAATTAGACTCAAATATTATGAAATCATCCTATATCATTTATCAATTCCCAGATGGCAAAATTCTCCTAAAACTGTCCACTGCATGCATACCTTTAGTGTAATAATCGCAGAGTTAATGCGAGCATCTTCACGAACAAACAACCGGTATGAGTCATTGGTGAAGACTGGCACGTTGTCATTCATATCTTCTATGTGCAGTGTCACTGTGGCAGTACTTGACCGGTGTTCGGCTGTATCCATTTCTCTAGCTACAACCTGTTAAAAAATAATTAACATCTTCAATATGCAGTCACTGTTAAGCTGGAATTTTTAAATAATTCTTTTTTTATTTTGAAAGAACAAATTGTAAAACCAACCTGAGTTAGCAAAACAAAGGTGTGTTATAAATATTAGCAATAGAAGCAAATTCTCAAACAAGACTGAGTTGTCACATAACATAATAATTACAGTGGGTTGTTTTTTTGTGGGTTTTCTTTTGTTGTTTTTTCTGGTTAAACTAGAGCACATTGATCTATTAATCATCAGATGCTGGATGTCAAACATTTAATAATTTTTACACCAAAATTATCCAAAAAGTGAATAGTCAAGTGTAAGCCAGCCTCTAATGGGTTTTGAACCACTGTCTTCAGTTTGGTTGGTTGGTTGTACTTATTTTCATGCTTATACCCTATTAAGGTTCAAGCACACTGTCCTTGACATACAGTTCAGCATCCTGTGCTGTTTGTCCTGGATAGATGTTAATGTAAGAAGGAGAGAAAAAACCCCGCTACCGTCATGCTACTCTTATCGATCTTTTAAATGCACTATCCCATAGACAGGATAGCACTGGTCGGAGTAACTGATATACACTGAGCCTTACATAGGACTTACTCTGGGTTGGAGCCAATACTGAAATTTTAAAAAATCCCATATCTCGACTGAGATTCGATCCCAGAACCTACCAGCCATGCTTCTCATGTCCTATCACTGGACCTCTGAAGGGTGATGCTCACACACTTGACTTTTCCACTGGATCTGCCCATGATTGACACCTTGCTTGCATTTTAAATGCTAGTGAAAACAGGGTCATGCAATTTAAGACACTACTGTACGTGAAGTGTCTAAGTTAAGCTTAAGACAGATATTAAAGTATTCATAAAGAAAAAGTTTGTTTTATTTAATGATGCCTGTATAGCACATTGATTTTAGTCTTATCATTGGCTGTTGGATGTCAATCATATGGTTATTCTGACATATTTATTTAGAGGAAACCCGCTGCTGCCACATAGGCTACTCTTTCCAATAAGCAACAGGGGATATTTTATATGCACTGTCTCACAGACAGGACAGCACATGTGGACCACTGGTTGGAACGGAAAATAGCCCATTCTGCAAATGGGTCCACTGAGAAGGATCAATCCGATTACTGACCGGTTCACAGGTAGACGTGCTACCATTTGAGCTACATCCCATTCCGTTTGAAGACAAATATTAATTTTGGTTGTTTGTTTAACGACCCCCCAGCACAAAAAAGACAAATATTAAAGTATTCATATACCTGAAAAACGATGGATTGTTTTTCTTCATAGTCCAAATTTTGTGAGCTGTTAACTCTTATCAGGACGGTTGACTCAGAGAAAATCTCTCGTGGCACTGTACTGAAATCTGGGAAGGGTTGACCATTCTGTTCTATAGACAGGGTGAAGTGGCTATTTGTTCCCTGTTATAAAATAAAACAAACTATATAACAAAGTACTATCTAATAATGTCTAATATTGGACAAATTTTCTTGTTTCAATGTACTGTTAATGTAGTCATAGACTCAACTATATGGAATTGCTAGACTTTGCCCCATTACAAAAAAGTGTTATAATTAAATTAATTTATAAATATATACACAATTTGTTTTTTAAATTATAGAACAAACTGTACTAAAGTAAGAATTTGTTTTATAAACAGTAGATGGTAGAAATATTGTTGACAAATATTATAATCCCTTAAAAATTAGAGGCATCCAGTGTTTTAGTCAGAGGCTGAAAAAAGACAAGGCAGATCTGAAGACCCTACTGTATAAAGTAGATTCATACAGTTTTATAAGCATGGTTGGAAAAAACAGACGAGGCAACCGCCTCGTCTGCCTCAATGCTGGCTGCAGCACTGACATCATATTTAGTGGTTTTAACACACATGCTAAACACAATATAATATAAAAATATTTGGATGTTTTTCCAGTTTGAGATTCCCAGAAATATATTTGTTTTATGTCACTCTGTTGGTCCTCAAAATTCAGATCATCTTCCGATATCTATTTTGTACAAATAATAACAAAGCAACTACCCAATAAAAGTACAGCTTTTTGTAGTTTGTATTAATTTTAGTTATGATTGGAATCAATCCAAGGGAAATAACCACTGCAACCTTCCTGATACTGTACTAGAGTTATGTTCCTCAGTTGTTATACAGCATTACTGCTGCATGTTTATCAATTAATGACTTCTGACTTTTATCCATATCTCTCTGTTCTTTTCTATCACCATCAGTCACACACATCACACTTTTTGAGACAGAACTGCCAATTGCAAATTTTGAGCTTAAAAATTAACATCATGTTACAAACTGGGTGTATGGTCCTTCAAATGAAATCATTAAGTGATTAACAGTTATTCTTGGTAACTGACATTTTCTTAATAATACAAACTTTACAAAGCACACATTTTGAGGAGAACCATATCCAGAGTACAAATTCAAACTAATCATTAAAAAGTAAATAAAAATAGTTTTTTTTTAAAAACATTGAAATCATTAAAACAAATCAACATTTCAAGCATATTAATTTGGGGGTGTATGAATAGTAAAAAGTGGAATATTGTGAATAACTTATTATTGTTAATTATAAAACTGTTTTTACCTGATCTGCATCTGCTACTCTCATGACTCCTCCCACAAACGTGATTGGCACATTGTTTTGCATGTTTTCTAGAATCGTTGCATCGTAGCTGCTGTTGCTAAAGGTGGGTGCATTGTCGTTGATGTCTCGAACTGTGATTGTCACCAGTGTTGAAGCCGATGTCTCTCCATTATTCACCTGACCAGCAGGGATAACTTCTGATGCCTGGAAATATAGAAAATAATTTAATGTCTTTCTGTGAACCCTTGTGAGACTTGGTGTTCTGTGGTAGAACGTCAGACTCTCAAGCTGATGACGGTGGTTCAAAACCCATTGGAGGTTGGCTCACACTTGACTATGTGTCAAAACAATCAAAATTAATGTTTGACATCCAATGCTAGGCGAGTCCGGGGGCATGCCCCCCTGAAATGTTTTTAAACCTAGATTGCAGGAGATGCATTTTTCTGCATTCTAGGAAGCATAATAAATTATTTGATATAATTTTCTGTGTCCAAAATTTGCATTTACGGACCTCGACAGATTTAGGGGGGTGCATGCACACCTGTCGCACACACCCCTGCGTACAGGCCTGTTAACTTCCATTTTGTAAAAGCTAGGGTAGTGATTACATACCTCGACATACATTGCATACACTCCACCCTTGTTTCTGACTTGTTGGTCATCTCTGTCTAGTGGAGATTTTACCGTGATCCAGCCAGTGTTTTCATTGATGTTAAAATTGGGATCAACTGCAAACAATAACTTGGTTTTATTTATTTATATATAATTATTTACAATTAAACAAGATCTCAAACAAAAGAAAGAAATAGGGGTGCAATGATAGATTGAACTATTGATAGATCATGATTGTTAACAACTCAAGAGCAATATATCGATAGGAAATTAAAATGGTGATAATTATTACAATAGTTTCCTTCACTATCGATAGTTTCAAAAGTATAAGAATCTTAAAACAGTCAAATAATGATAAACAAAATGGAGAAAAATAGATAACAACAATAATAATAGTAATAAGATATCAATTTCCAATAATACCTGAATGTAGCTTTACGTCACTTTTAATCATATAGAGCCGATCATCAAAACCAATGGAGAACAACCTATACCGCATGAGTACATAAATGAATTACTTTAAAATAATGATTAATACAGATATGCAAATCGCAACTAAGTATTCATTCAGACTACGATCACAATAGTCAGAGTAAGTCACTAAGAGTAGTCACATTAGTGCGGCTGCAGTGAGTTTCATCTCTCTTACTATTACTATCCTCTGTCCTGGACAGACAATGCAGGAAACAGAGTTGTGTGCCCAACACTGTGTTTGAACGTTAATAAGCAGGAAAATACGCACTACCAACTAATCAAGATAAACAAATGTTGTGGTGCCATTCTGAAGTTGAACCCTTGATTATAATTAAGGTGGCAGTTTTATAGGTATGACTTTATTACGTCTTGGTAATTAATCAAAATGTATTGCAATATAGGTTTGCTGTATTACAATATATCGCAATATGATTTTTGCACCCCTAAACATCACTATTAAAAAAAAAAAACATTTGACTGAAACAGATTACCTGTTACAAATCTGTACACAAGACTATTTGGAATTCCTCGATCACCATCAATACCAGAAACCTGATGAATCGCCGTACCCTAAAAGTGATAAATATAGAATGAAAGTCAACTGTCAGTGAATATAAACAATAGCAGGATATAGCTCAGTTGGTGGAGCATTTGCTTGAATTGCTTTGTCACAGGATCGAAACCACTTGGTGGACTTATTCTCTGATTGTTTTTTTCCTGTTCCAAACAGTGCCCCATAATTAGCACATTAAAGGCTGTTGTAGTTGCTGTCCTGTTTTTGGGGAAGTGCATATAAAAGATACCTTGCTGCTAATGAAAAAAATTTGGTTTTCTCTAATAACAAATTGTAAAAATTACAAAATATTTCACATACAGTAGCCAATGATTAATAAATAAATGTGCTCTATAATGGTGCCATTAAAAAAACTAAAAAATAGTTATAAATTTATATATATGTTAAACAAATGTTAAGCTGTATATAATAATGTAATTAAAATATAGCATCTCAATGACTTGGTAATTTTGTACGTGTTATTTAACATATTTTTTCTCAACGGTAAACTATGTGTAAATTAGCTTTAAAACTACATTTGTACAGGCTTGTGTATTTTTATACTCACCACAGTGACGTTTTCATCAACTTCAACACTGTATGGAAGGTTAACAAAGTGAGGTGGTGTATCCTGTACATCAATCACCTCAATCAACAGATCAGCAGGAACTCCCTCCAGACC
>JAULBS010142978.1:0-12606 GCA_032355785.1 Symmetromphalus regularis | reverse complement strand
AAAGTTTGTTTTATTTAACGACGCCTCTAGATCACATTGATTTTTATCTTATCATCGGCTATTGGACGTCAAACATAAGGTCATTCTGACATATTGGTTTAGAGGAATCCCACTGCCACCACATAGGCTACTCTTTCCAATAAGCTGCAAGGGGTCTCTTATATGCACCATCCCACAGACAAGACAGCACATACCACAGCCTTTGATGAACCAGTTGTGGGCCACTTGTTGGAATGGAAAATAGCCCAAACTGTAAATGGGTCCACTTGGAAGGATCAATCCTATGACTGACAGCTTCACAGGAGGACATGCTACTGTTTCAGCTACACCCCGCTACCTATTGGATGTCAATCACATGGTCATTCTGACATATGTATTTTAGAGCAAAACGAATGCCACCACATACATGTAAGCTACTCTTTCCGATAAGCAGCAAATGGTATTTTATATGCACCATCCCACAGACAAAACAGCACATACCATGGCCTTTGATGAACCATTTGTGGACCACTGGTTGGAATGGAAAATAGCTCAAACTGCAAATGGGTAAAATACTTAAGGTGAACACTCCACTTATTGAGCAAGATTCGGTTCTAGAAACAAGTAAAATCTCACCCTTCCAACATTGATGACAATACTGCTTCCACCAGCACCACCACGACCACTGCCGCCACCACTACCAGCAGTGTTGGGCCACAGCACTGATCCATATGATCTTCCTCCTCTATTGCTTGATGTTGCACCTCCAGCTGAAGCATGTCCTGCACCAGATGACTGTCTTACTGTTCCACTTCCAGCTCCGGGGCCTTCCCTAGCAGGATGTCCATATCCTGAACCTGAGTAAACATTTCATAGTGTGTTACAAACACAACCCATGACTTAAACAATTGTTTTTGACAAAGGCACCCAGAGAGCTAGAGAGCCACAGAACCAGAGAGATACAGAGAAAGAGAGCTACAGAACCAGAGAGGAGAAAAGGGGAAGAGAGGAGAGGAGAGAGAGAGAGAGAGAGAGAGAGAGAGAGAGAGAGAGAGAGAGAGAGAGAGAGAGAGAGAGAGAGAGAGAGAGAGCTATAGAACCATAGACAAGAGAAGAGGAGGGGTGGGAAGTATGCCTTTTGTCGAACAATTACGGACATTACCGATCAGTATGTAAACTTAACACTAAGAAACAAATTACTTTATGACACTTAAAAATGAAACCAGTTAACTCGTTAATAGCAATTGCTCATAAATAACCACGTTGTGCCCAAATTAATGCAATTTAAAGCTCTGATATTATTTTAAAGATATTATACATTTTTAACATATTATCAAATGTTTACTCACCTGTGACAGTGGCTCCATGTTCGATGTACAGATTTGTACTGTCCAATCCAACATGCAGAGCCTGGACAGCCAAGGTTCCTCCTTGTTTGATGAAGAAGTCTGCTGTTACTATTGTAGCATTCAAGGGATCTGTCTGAACAGTGATCTGAGCTTTGTTGTGGATATGAATAGCTGTGAAGTACATCACCCCAGGCTTTGGTTGGACATTGACAGATCTAACACCCATTACAGACTGAGCCTCATCTAATAGAACCAGTTCGGAACCTCTCTCCAGAATCAAGTATTCTGTTCCAACAAGACTTCCACCAAGGATGGACTTCTGAGAAAGAAGAATTACTGTGGTGGGAAGTATGAGTTCTCCCCCTTTGTCAACATGGAATCCGCAAGGAGCATCAAGATAAGTGTGGGTTGATTCAACAAAGTCAATAAGAATATGTTGTCTGTCTTTGACACGAACGAATCCTTTCTTGTTACCTGTTAGTTCATGGATGAGGATGGTGACATTCTTGGCATTAGAAGGATGGTAGAAGTGTACATAGGAATACCCTTCTACTTGTACTTCATCAAACTCATAATACAGGCTTTCATCTTCCATCACAACAGCTGGATTTGTTGTCTCAAGATTTCCATTCTCTACTTTCAGTTTCATATGTTCAGGTCGTAGTGTTGTGGCATTCAGATTTGGGTTGTACTTTAGATCTCTATACTGTGGTCCTCTCTGAGATTCGTATTTATAAATTGTTCCAGGTCCACCATCTTTAATTCCATGATCATCAGAAATTCCTCCATGTGCCTCGTACCTCCCACCGTAATCATTTTTGAAGTCAATATGGATTGCAATTCGTCCTCCACTTCCTCCACCTCCAGAACCTGCCCCTCGACCACCATCTGCACTCAGCTTGCCATGTCCTGAGAAGTTGAAAGCCTGGATGAAGACAGTTCCTCCAGATCCACCTCCACTGTTTCCACCTGAAGCATCTCCACCAGATGTTTTCACAAAACCATCCACATGTAATCTCTTGCCCACTCGCAGGTTAACAAATCCACCTCCAGCACCACCATCAGTTCCAGCTCCACCACTACCTAGATCTGTTGGAGTAAAGACAGATCCGTATACAAACTTTTCATCAGCAGATCCACCAACCCCACCATAGCTAGCACCTGAAACTCCTACACCTGCACCTTCTCCTTCACCAGCATTTGAGCCTCGGGCAGTGAGATCTAAGACAGAATCTGTCTCCATGTCCATGTCACCAACTTCAAAGTACCCATGATTCATGTAGATCTTTCCACCATATTTCAATTCGGTAAAGGCAGTCGTGATGGTGATATCATGCTTGACACGCTGGAGTTGCAGTTCTCCCTCATTTTGAATATTCAGTGTGTAAACAGAAAAGTTACCTTCCCCAGACAGATCAGTATAAGCTCCATTTTCAATAAAGGCCGTTTCTGCTGTTGCATCTACATTGAGGAATGCACCGTCTTCAATGTACAGATGATGGACTCCACTCATCTTGCCCTCGATGGTGGTGTTCACACCCTGTATATGTACCTCAGTTGGGAAGATTACCTCACTCCTGTAGTCGATGTTGTAACTGCAGGGTGCTTCCGTTACATTGCTGATGGATTCTACAAACTCTATGTAAGCTTTCTGATATGCTCTTAAGTGCAGTTGTCCTGTCCTGTCGCCTGACAACTTGTGAACCACAGTAACCACATCTACTCCAGATGCAGATGCTTCATGGAAAATGACACGGGCATATCCAGCGATCTCAAATTCAGTGAAGTTGAAATTAAGTCTGTCGAAGTCTATGATAACAGTTGCTCCAGGCACCCACAGTCCATTGTTATTAGTGTGAACGTATCGATGGTCTACTTGGAAATATGCCACAGTTAGGTTTCCATCTTTGCGGTACTTGAGAATACGGTATTCCAGTGGACGGAAATTGTTCTCTACAAACGTTGTACCAGCTGCAGCTCCCAGCTTGGCTTCATTATCCAAACCACCCTTTCCTCCATGGTTGGTGTAGGTTCCTCCAAAGATGTAACGCCATCTACAGTGCACACCTATCCTGCCACCAGCACCACCACCACCTAGTCCATTGGAATTACCACCTGCAGAAAAAAAAAAAAATGGAAAGAACTGGGCCAGTATTTATAAAGATTCTTAGAATTATCTAAGAATATTCTCAAAAAATTCTTAACCTGCTAAGAATACTCTTACCGTATAAATATTCTTAAAATTCATCTGAGACAAATTTTTTGTTTTGTCTTTAGTATAACACTAAGAAAATTCTCAGATAGAATTCCCTTCATTGTTAAGGGATATTCCCATTTATATTTAACATCATGTAGCAAAACAAGCAGATAAACTGTCAAACCTCAAGTTCTACAATGGAAGCAAGCAAACCTAGGCACAAACCAAACAGGAGTGAAGATGAAACTTTCAGTCCAAGATAAGAATTAACTCAACTTAAGAGTCCTTCATATGACTCCTAACTTTTTCTCAATTTAAAGAGTAAATCTGAGAGCACTTTTTAATTCTTACATTTAAGAGAAAATCTTACATTTAAGAGAAATTCTTACATTTAAGAGGGATTCTAAGAATCATTTTTAATTTTTTTTTGTAAATTTAATAGTAATTCTTAAGAATTCTGAGAAATACATGTTGGCAATTCACTGTGAAACATTTTCCAAAGCAAAATATCTGGAAGCAGCATCTCTGATTTGACATAAATTCTGAAACTGCATGGAGTGATAAATTCATTTGTTTTTTGACTCCACAACTTCAGCATACAGATGCTGATTTTGACTTAGATGAACCAAGTCCGTCCTATCTCCACAGAACTTGTGAATAGCTATAATATAAAAAAGTGCAGCTTACCTTCAACACTGATTTCACCATGTCCGGATATATTGGTTGTTTTAATCCAAACACTACCACCACTTCCGCCACCAGAGTTGCCATCTTTTCCATCAAGTCCAGCTGCAGCTAGAAGTCCATTGAGCTCCATGTGATGACTGGTGACCCAGAAGAGGACTCCTCCTCCCTTTCCACCAGTCCCATTACCATTTCCTCCTCCACTTCCCATATCAGTTGGAGTGTAAACTGAACCAACTCCATCTGGTAGTAATGAAGTTTCTGGTCCACTGCCTTGTCCTCCATGTCCAGCACCAAAACCTATAACATCTCTACTGAAACCTGGACTACGCCCTTGCTCTGCTTCAAAGCCTCCTCCACTCAGATGGAACACACCTTGGCTTTCTATCCAGGAATAGGTGGAGTATATCTTAGCATGGTTCATGAAAAGAAGTCCTTCATATTTCACTTTCAGTTCACTGACCTCTATTTTTAATATTTCTGAGAGTTCCAAAAAGTTCATGTTCCCACCTCGTTTTACATGTAGTGTGTCAAATGCAAAATTACCAGGTTGTGTAACTCTGGTTCTTCCATCTGTTCCATTTATCAGAAGAGCTGTGTTAGCAGTGGAATGGAAGACCATGAATACGTCATCTTCGACAAAGAGGTTCAGGACTCCAGTTATTGTTCCAGCTATCGTACCGTTTGTTCCGTGAATGTGGAACTCTTCTGGAAGGACAATCTCAGCACCTGCATCAATAATAAACCCACAGGGAGCTTCTGTCTTGTTAAGTACTGCCTGGACCACTTCTGCATACACAATTTGATTATGCCTCATGTGAAGTTGGCCACTCTTGTCTCCAATGAACAAGTGGGTTGTCACAGTAACAGTGGCTTGATTTGTTGGATGGTAGATAAGCAAACGGGTTGTACCAAACAATGCTAATTCATCAATTTCATAGTCCAATCGACCAGTTGAAAGAAGTTCTATTCCACCATTATCACAATCTGCACATAGCAGATCCATTAGCATTGTTGGAGCTGGACTGTACAGGAACTGGTTGTCTGCATGAATATATGTATGATCCACCTGCATGAAGGTTTCATTTATGAATTTGTCATACTTTCTGACCCGATATTCTAAGGGTCTGAAATTTTCTTCCACGTACGTTGTTCCAGCAGCTCCTGAATGCGATTGTTTCCACTTTCCAGTACTGACCCCACCAACATTCTCATATTTTCCTCCATACTGGTTCCTCAGTCGACAGTGCACAGCAATCCGACCTCCAGATCCACCACCACCTGATCCAGCAGCATCACCACCTTTCACACTGATGACTCCATGTCCAGTGATATTAGTAGTCTGGATGAATATTGCCCCTCCACTGCCACCACCAGCATTACCCCCAGAACCATCCGTTCCTGCTGCTGACAATAATCCATCTAATTCAATATCGTCAGCTCCTTTCCAGTACAGAATGCCTCCACCACTACCTCCAGTACCGGTTCCATTACCTCCTCCACTTCCTGCTTCTGATGGTCTGAAGACAGAATCATAAGGTGGTCCTCCATATCCTGGACCTGGACCACCTCCATATCCACCATGGCCTGCACCTGTACCTCGTCCATGCTCTGTGAATCCATTTCCTATTCCTTCCTCAGCTGAAAATCCAGCTCCATCCAAGTATAAAACACCTTGACTTTCTAACTGTCCATGTCCTGAATATAACTCCGCTTTGTTCATGAAGAGTTCTGACTGGAATTTCACATAGAACAGAGAAACATTGATGGACATTGGTGTTTCAATCTTTCGGAATTCTCCAATGGCATACCTCATTGTTGCAAACAAGCCAAATGTGAAGTTTCCTTCTGGGGTGATCATGGTATAGTTTCTGTTTTCTATGAGAGCTGTTTGAGCTGTAGAGGTAAAAACAATGTCTGCTCCACCTCGAAGATACATTTCTATTGGTCCAGTAAGCCGACCTCCAAGAATGGTTCTGGTACCAAAAAAGTGATTAATATCTGGAAGCAACATCTCTGATTTGGCATCAATTCTGAAACTGCATGGAGCGATAAATTCATTTGTTTTTGACTCCACAACTTCAGCATATAGATGCTGGTTCTGCCGTAGATGAACCAAGCCTGTCCTATCTCCATAGAACTTGTGGATAGCTACAGAAACAGTATCTTTTCCAATTGGGTACTCGATCAGAAGGTTAGCATGCCTGGTTAGAAAAGCTTCATCAAATTCATAGTAATCTTTTGTTCCTTCATCCAGGACTGAATATAACCATGGCTCGGCATGGTGTTTGTACAGATCAATATCCAGATTCTCATTGTCAACTTCTATCCTTCTATGAGTTGCAACTTTGTATGTGGTATTAGTCTCCTTGTCATATTTGATCTCGTCATATTGTGGTCCACGTGCCGATTCCTCAATGTAAACTGTTCCTGCAGCACCAGATGGAATACCTCCAATACCATGTCCTCCAACAGATCGCAAGCGTCCACCAAATCCATTGTCAAATCCCACATGGAGAGCTACACGTCCTCCTGCACCACCGCCAGCAGTAGGTCCTGATCCACTTCCTCCACTGACATCAAGTAATCCATAGCCAGTGATATTAAGAGTCTCAATCAGGGCACCTCCTCCACTTCCTCCTCCACTGTTGGTTCCAGTTCCATTAAAGCCTTTTATTGATATCAAGCCATCCAGTTCCATCAGTTTACCATTCTGCCACAACAGATATCCTCCTCCTTCTCCTCCAGACCCTTGTCCTTGTCCACCACCACTTCCTTGTTGAGTCGGTTTGTATACTGAATCGTATGGTATTCCACCACGGTGAGGCCTTGGTGCTCCACCATGTCCTCCTTTAGCAGCCCCATGTCCAACATTTTCAACAGTGGATCCGTGACCTGGACCAGTTTCTGACCCATATCCCATTCCATCTAGCATCAGTACACCTTCACTCTCAACTATTGCCTTATCAGAGCTGATGGTCCCTCTGTTCATCCAGATTTTACCTTGGTACTTGAGGACAAAGATATTTATTGTGAGAGTGAGACCATCAGAAACATCAGTGAATGTTGCTTCTGAACCTCGTTGTACAGTTATCCAGCTGTAGCTGATGTTTCCTGGTGCTGTCAAGTGTGTGTATTTTTTATTCTCTATGAGCGCTGTCCTGGCAGTGGAATAGAATGAGACATCAGCTTGTTCAGCTATCGTGAGGTTATGCACTCCTGTCATCTGGCCCCGAAGATGAGTTCTTGTTCCAAGCATGATGACTGTAGATGGTACAACAAGCTCAGCACCATTCTCGATGTTGTAACTAACAGGAGCTACGGTGTATCCAGTTGTTGATGATTTATATTCAGCAAACAGTTTCTGACCTGACAGCAAGTGCAGCTGGCCAGTTCTGTCACCATCAAACTTGTCAATGATCATCTCAGAATTTGAGCCAGTCATTTCCAGTACAACGTGTCGAAGAACTTTCAATTCATTGATCTTAATAGTGTTTTCATTCTCGGGAATCAGAACTGTGGGCAGTTGGATATTTCTGTTGTCATTGTCTAGGAGCAATCTGCTTGTTGGTAAGCGACCTTCAAACCCTTCGTCTGACTGAGGAGCATTCAGAAGAATGTATTTAGTAAATACGGTTCCACCTGCACCATTGTTTACTGATTTCCTTGTCTGTGTTTTGCCAAAGCCACCATACGCTTTCAGTTCTCCACTATATTCAAGAAGTCTACTGCTCCGGATCGTTATCCTTCCACCAGCTCCTCCACCACCCTCACCTTTTCCGTTACCTCCTTCAACTGAAACCTCTCCATGGCCAGAAAACATTGTGGCATTGATGTAGATACTGCCTCCACTTCCGCCACCAGAGTTACCATCCTTGGCATCACTTCCTTTGGTAAGAACAGAGCCATCAATGTGAAGAGAGCCAGTGATGCTTAGGAAGACGATTCCACCACCACGTCCACCACCTGCTCCACCTCCTCCACTTCCTTTCATGACTGGGTGAAGGTACGAGTTGTATGGAATACCTGAAATTAAAATAATTATCCTTTTAACATGGCAATATTAATATAAATAATTATGTAAAATTTAACCTTAATCACAAGGGTATGCAACTCTTGTCTGATGGGAGTTTGTCATTTGGTCACATGAAGTACATTTTATATTCTGATAAGTGTTTTAGGCAGTTGGGGTTTTGACACAAGCCCTGGCAGTGCAGTGGTTAAGTTATCGGATATGCGGCTTGTAAGTACTGGGATCAAATCTCAGTGGAGGAATGAGATTTTTAATTTTGACATCAGCTCAATCTCATGAGTTACATCAACCCCTTGTCCACAACTGGTTTATGAACTGTGCTATGCAGTCTTTTGGATAGTATATATAAAGGACCCATTGCTGCTTATTGGTAAGAGTAGCCACATTAGTATGGCGGCAGCAGGTTTCATAATAATAATAATAAAATTCTTTATTTCCACAAGGTTATACTTATAAATTAAGTATTGCAACTGGTCTCTGATGAGGCCCTCTCTAATCTATACATTTACAAATGTATATTCAAATATACATGTTACATCATTTCTCATACTAACACTAATCTCTGACCTAGACAGCACAGGAACCAAGTTGTGTGCCTGTTACCTCCTCCACTTTCTGCTTCTGACACTCAGATGACAGAATCATAACGTTGCCCTCCATATCTTGGATCTGGACCACTTCCATATCGACCATGGCCTCCCCCTGTACCTTGTCCATTATTTGAACATTAATTAGATACAATCCAACTAACCTCCAGCTGTATTATTGGTGAAAGATTTCCCTTCATATTGACCATGACCTCCACTTATACCTCCTCCATTATTTGAACATTATTTAGATTTAAACATGAAAATAAGTACAACAAACTAACCTCCAGCTGTATTATTGGTGAAAGATTTCCCTCCATATCCGCCATGACCTCCTCCAGATAATCTATCTGCTGATCCAGCTCCAGGACCCGTGTTTGCATCAGATCCACGTCTACTTGCATCCAGCCATGCACCTCCTTCCAGATGCACTGATCCAGCTGTGATGTCAATCTTGTCAGCGGTTAATAGAGAATCATAGTGCATCATCACCTCCACGGCAAAAACTCCAAGTGTATCTGGGTGTGTCATCTTTGTGTTTGCTTCCATTGATAATTTTGTGAAAGTGAATTCATCTAAAAGTAAAAACACATTCATCAGAAAGTTTGTTTTATTTAACGATGGCTCTAGAACACATTGATTTTTATCTGATCATCTGCTATTGGACATCATACATATGGTCATTTTGACATATGTAATTAGAGGAAACCTGATGCTGCCACATAGGCTATTCCTTCCAATAAGCAGCAAGGGAGCTTTTATATGCACCATCCCACAGACAGGACAGCACATACCACAGCCTTTGATAAACCAGTTGTGGACCACTGGTTGGAACAACATTCATCAGAAGTTGTTCCAAATGAGGTTTAAGGGATTTAAAGTCTGACGTCAGTAACCAATTTTAATCATTTTTTTCCCATTACAATTTGATTATATGTAATGTTGAAGCCATCAAAAAGTGAGGAGGATACACCATTACAGACTCTCTGTGCACTTCGGTATATATGCGCTAAGACGACATGGTTAAGTGTTACATTGATATCATAAAGAGAAATACTGGTAAAGATTATTATTTAGGCCTTTAATTTCAATGTTTTGAAGCAAAAAGTAGGGAGGGGGTAATTATATAGGTGGCCCCCCATCCAAAACATGAGGAGGGGCATGTCCCCCCATCCCATCTAGGATTTATGCCCATTTCCACCAAATATTTTTTAATTAAAATTAATTTTTAAGGTGTATTAATGTAAGCATCTAGATGGTTATTTAAGAATACATTTTTACCTGAGGTGGATATTTTACCAAAAAATATATATATTTGTCAACCAGAGGTGTATGGGTTCTCATTTTTGTAGAGGTGGGGGGGGGATTTTGTCTGTATTTAAGGGTTTAAAAAAAAATGCCACCTTAATTTTTGCCTGAATAAGAAACTTGTTCCAACTTTTATGGGGGCAATTGCATCTGACCCAAACCTATCCGTCTCATACACTTATGTTGTCAACTCACCTGGTTGTTCTGTTTTTAGCTGTTGGTGGACAGGCACAGATGTATAGGGTAGGGGGCCACATGTGATGGGTGAAGCACATCACTGCTAGTACTACAGGCACAAAGCCAGGTGCAGGAGTCTGAAATTTGTTTTAATTTTGATGTTCGGAAAAAAGCTGCCAAATGTAGATGTTCTGCATGCAGTATTATCATTTCCCCTTAAAGGTTATGTTCAGTTTTCAAAAGGTGGGGTGCAAATCCTCTGGACTACCTCTGGAACAACTACTGGTGGTATTTTACAACTATAAAATATATATTTGTCAACTCACCAGGTTGTTCTGATTCAACGTCAGCCTCAAGTTGATTGGTTGCTTTCTCACCGATATAGGCTTGACGTTCTGTCTCCACGGTCAGATTGTAGACACCATTGATGTGACCATCCCAGACTAGGGCTGCTGGCTGAGACAAACCGATCAAACGCAGCTCCACGGGTCCCTCTAGAGTCCCTCCTTCCCTTACTATGAAGTTTACTGGAGGAGAGGCACTGATTGGTGAGTACAGGTCATGTGACAGAAAGAAGGTGTGTCCATTCTGAATGTGCAGTATGCCAGTTTTGTCACCGAAGACTGTCCATATATTAACACTTTTGATGTCAGGAGTCACTTGAGAAAGCTCAAATTGTGCCTAGTTAGAAAATAAAAGAACGATCAAAATATTTTTGTATTTTATAATATAATCATCAAATATGCTAGGTGCATGCCTAAAAATGAAAACAATTTCTTTAAATAAGGTTAACAACTGAAACAAAAACCCATTATTTCTCTTATTGGCATGGTCCTTAACTTATATTAGTGAGTATAATTGTATTTTTATTATATTTTATTGTTAGAGGCAGTGTCGAAGTTGATTAAAGATCAAACTTATGAATATCTAAAATAAATCAGTGTATGTAACTGATTTACAATACAGTTAAGTATGAATAATATAGTGATAAAATATATATATATATAATAAATAATATAATAATTATGAATATGATTAAAAAAAAATTCAATATATAATATGAATAAAAAATGTTTTTGCATAAAAATCTTGTTTGTTTGAAGTAAACATGATCAAATATGTTTTATGTACATTATTAATAACTCTTAACTTTTAATATCTCACTATGTAAGACAATGGCAAAAGACAATCTTGGCATTGTCAATTTAATCTTGGAGTATTAACAAAAAAATATATGAATAAAACCAAAACACAAAAGAAGAAGCCAACAAGAAACCAATCTTGGCATTGTCAATTTAATCTGTGAGTATTAACAAAAAAAAGAATAAATAAAACCAAAAACCAACAACAAGAAACCAACAATAAACCAGACAATTTTGGCATTGTTAATTTAAACTGGTAAGCATTAAAAAAAAAAAAAAAAAAACCCAACAAGAAACCATCAACTTACCATATTCTGAAGCAAGACATGATCAAATTCCACATCAGCATCATTGTAGTTGGTTAACTTCATTGCAACAACTCTTGGATTTTTTTCATTTATAATAACAGGCTTTGGTGGATTCAGCATCTTCCCGTCCACAAACAGTCTGGTTTGCCAAGTTCGTTTGGCTATTTTTTCTTCGAAGAACACAGTTCCAGGACCACCACGATCACCAGTAGTAGTTCCAGCCTGACCATAAGCCTGGAGGTGGCCAAGGAAGTCATTAGAGTATGTGGCATTGATGGCAATGTGACCACCTGCTCCTCCACCAGAGTGTTCATAACCACGACCTCCAACTGAGCTGATCAAGCCATGACCTCGGAAGTCACCTAAGGAAGAAGTAACAGAGGTTGTGAACAATAAGTAGGTTGCTAGGTGGTATCTACAGGGGCGGCACAGTTTAAAAAATAGTGGTATGGCTCAAGATTGTCAAAGGCAACCAAGCCAAACCTCTGAAGAACTGTTACTTATGCAGAAATAAGAAATAAAAGAAAAAAGTGATATGGCCATGGATGTATTGGCCATACTATCTGCACCACATCTGATCTAGGTCTGTTGGTACAGTGTTATAGTATGGAATGGAGAACTGAAAACTCGAAAGAGAGAGAGACAGAGAGTTTTAAAGAGAGAGTAAGTGAAAAAAGAGATAGTGTAAGAGCAAAGATAGGGTGGTATCTGGTTCAATCAGTACATCGTTATAATACAAAACTGAATATTGAAAGCAAATAGCAATTGACAGACAGACAGACAGACAGACAGACAGACAGACAGACAGACAGACAGACAGACAGACAGACAGACAGACAGAC
>JAULBS010142967.1:0-12607 GCA_032355785.1 Symmetromphalus regularis | reverse complement strand
GCCGAGAGAGTGAGAGAGAGAGAGAGAGAGAGAGAGAGAGGGAGAGAGAGAGAGAGAGAGAGAGAGAAAGAGAGAGAGAAACTCAGAGAGACTCAGAGAGAGAGACTCAGAGAGAGAGACTCAGAGAGAGAGAGAGAGAGAGAGAGAGAGAGAGAGAGAAACGCAGAGAGAGAGACTCATAAAGAGAGAGAGAGAGAGAGAGAGAGAGAGAGATCGATATCGGATATGTATTATATATTATGTACTTATATAGTTCATATCTGAACACCATAACAAAAGACTGCTCCGTTACCATACCATATTAACCGATGCTTTAGGCACCATATTTTTTCAATAACAGAATTTCACTTTTGATGGTGTAAGTTTTTTTTTAAAGTAAAACTTATTTTTTAAACAGCCACATTAACGAGTGTTTATGAACAACCAACTACAACAACAGATGGAGAAGTCTCGTTTCGGATACTTGTTCGACTTGATCAGCTTGCAAACGAGCTTGCAAAATCAATTATAAGAAATTTCTTTTTCACGCCTCGTAGTTTTAAAGGCCCTGGAGATGTTAAACTGCTGTGAAGTGTACTTTACATGTGCTTAATGATCTTTAAACGGCTACACTGAAGAGAAAACGATCCTGGCAAATCTTGCATTCGCTGCGCAAAGCATCAGGCGAACAACGATCGTGTGACGTACGAATAGACACGAAACATACGTCGGAAATATTCGGTTAAAGTCGTAAATCTTTTGATAGGCAGCTGGTTAAAGGTACAGAGAATATTTTTAAATGTTTGACGAATTTCAACATTCCTTTGACGTAAAAAAAGGAGCTATCTTTATTTTAGAAAATACCTTCTTTTTTTGTTTTATATTTCTAGAAAGTCGAAAGGGAGTAAAATTATAGCAATATTTTGAATGTTTCATCTGTGTCACTGTTGGCCTTATGCATTATAACTTACATTGCAGTGGTATCATGCCAGAACGGGGGGTGGGGGGGGAGGGTGTCAGTTGGTCCAATTGGCATGGGCCTACGATTTTGAGGGTTTACTTTGATAAAGAATATTGACATTATAAAGAGAGACAATGTGGACCTTTTTGGACAAAATATTAATATTTTAAAGAGGATTACTAAAATATTTAATCAGCAGTTTGAAGGTCCAAATTTCCCCTGTGGTCTGGGCCTGTTACCAGATTTGCACGGGCCTGTATATTATTTCACAGTTCTAAAGCATTTGCTATACACTAAAGAATTCGTTGGAAAAGGGAACCCCAACCCCACCCCCTCCAAAAAAAATCCCCACACACTTCAAAGCCAGTATAAATATAATTTAAAAAAAAATCAAACTTTACCAAGCAAGAACAGAAGTACTCAATGCCTATGATTTCTTTAATTAATTATGGTTGATGTTGCTCATGACAAAAACACAACAAAAAAAAACACAACAACAACCCAAAACAAACAACCAAGCCCAAAACAACTCAAAACAACTCAAAACCTCTCAAACGAAATTCACGAGTTTGTCTTACATCCTACGAACTCTGTCTTGTGCAGAAATACTCTTTTAAAGAAGATAAAACTTTAAAAAATTATTATAACCCGAAAAACAACAACATATTATCCACACATAGTGCAGATTAAATGGGGAATAGAATGGTTCGTCTATGCAGGTATACCACCTTCATCATGCATCTAATCTACAGTGCAATCTCGTTCTACACATTGCGCAGCTATCATCTGACAAGAAACATGCATCCAGTAAATAACTCTGAGATAGAGATAAGATGCAGATAAGATAGAGATTATAACATAAATCTGCACATGCTTCAGCGGAAGTCGCTCTCCTATCATGACCGCTCTCGTAAAGCACGCATGTTTTCCGCTTCCGCTCTGTCGCCGCTAACCAAGCTGAACGTGAATGTTGTTGAACCGGAACACAGACAAGATCGCGACCCCGTGACACCAGTAATTTCAGGATGTTGCGGGTTCATAGTGAACACAACAGTTTTACCGAGGCATCATGTGTCTTGACTTTATCCAGTAGGTTCATGTCAGTACTCTACTATAAGTATAACTTAAACAGGCACGACGGAAGAAAGTGATCATGGGGAGAGGGTGGTGGTGATGGGGGAGGTTAACAGATCTAGGCACGAAGTGCCAAGTTTCAAGTGGATACGAGTTTATGCTCCCCCTAACTACGGCATTACTCTTCCACCCCCCTCTCACTGTCTCTCTCTCTTCACTTCTAGTAATATTTTTGATTCAAAATTATTAGGGAGGGGGGGGGGGCGGGGCGCTAAAGACCTCCGGCCCCTGTGTTCCGCCATGTCTGTTAAAAAAAAATCCACTTAGTTTATTAAATAGAGCTGACAATGAACTATGTTCAAATAAGACTGAATTAGTATGGCTAAATTTTGTAAACACTCAACTAACTGATATGATTCTATAGATACGTTTAACATACGATTTTGTGAAAGTGTAAATTTTCATTACAAACAATTCTCGCTTTTGAAACGGGCCTCGGTGGCACAATGTTTAAGCTGTCGTACTCACATTGGTAAGTACTGAGATCAAATCTCCGTCGAGGCATGGGATTGTTAATCTTGATACCGGCTGCAATCCACAGCAAGTTTTCCACAATGCTCACTGGATAGGTTTTCACCATTTGATTTATCAAAGGCCATGGTATGTAGAATTCTGTCTTTGGGAAATTTCATATAAATGATCAGTTGCTATTAATCAGAAAGAGTAGCCTATGTGGCAGTAGCAGGTTTCCTAATAGCCGCTGAATAAACAATGTTTTGAAGTATTATTAAACAATTATATCTTTCTTTCTCGCTTTTATATGTTAAGGACAAGATTCTTTTCAAACATTAACTACATTGCACAATTGAAATGGAATCATTTCTCTATGTTGATTATAATACACATAATATTTGATTACAATATATAATAGAAAAAATTAAACCAAGGTACTAAAGACAATAATGAAAATAATACAAAAATTATAGTGGAATTTTATGTTGTACCATTACCTTTGTTATTCTACCACTGCTGATTTAAAACAGCCCGTGTACTCTGTTATACAGAGATACGTTCCGAAAGAGATTTAGAAATCTATGAAAAAGAATAATAATGTAGCTAAACTCATGGTTTAAAACATTCACTGGCAAGACCATACCCGCCGGATAGTCTCCAGCCTGATAATCTCACATTAAAATAAGATACACATCTCAGGGTTTAATTGAATAGTCACTATAGGATTTCCAAATAAAAAAAATTCCAGGGGGAGCATGCCCCCAGACCTAAACTTCTAGAATGCTTCGCGTCACAAATTTGTTTATAAAAAGCAGTCCCCCCTAGGATTTTGATTAGGGTACGGCCCTGATTGGACTCTATCTTATGCAAATATACGTCCTGAAAGTGATAATGTTGTAGTTGAAATTACATACGTGTTTTCTCGCCTGTAGTTATTTACTTAACATCTGATTCAGTAATCAGTAGCAAGGAGTAGGAATCTACCTACAAGCATGGATACCAGTGTTAAACCTGCGTCTGTCGGCGATAAGAGATGGAGACAAACATTGTTGTAGGAGATAAACACTGATCTGCACTCTGGATGGGAAGCAGTAGGTACACACGGTACTAAACCCTCGAGGAGGTGCCTCACGTACTTCGCTCATTGCTGGAACCGTGTTGTCAGATCCTGATAGTCAACAAGACAAGGCAAGGTAAATACTTAAACGGACAAGAGAACGCAAATGAAGATATCATGTTTGTTTTAGTATGTGGAAACTTGTCGTTTAGCTAGGTTTGATATGTTTATCTGTTGTTTCCCTAGCAGACTTGGCTACAGGTAGAGTAGTAGGTTATATTCTAGGTGTGTATGGTATGCTGCTACATGGCTGTAGTATTTACAATCACAAGATAACAAATCAGCTCTTCATAAGCAGTTTCTTCTGCCTTGAAATCCAAAAGGACAAGTCGTATTGAAAACTGTATCTCTGTATAAGATAAAGTGTTGAAAAATAGTGAGTATCGGAGAAAGATTAACGTTTCCTGTCACACCGTTGGGAACCATTATAAGTTCAACTCTAAGCACTCAAATGTTGCGAATGTTCTTAGAAATGTCTGTTCGGCAGGACTTTCTCTTGTCATTAGGTTAGGATTAGGGTAAGGTTAGGTTCAGATTTTGGTTTAGATTCAGGTTCAGGTTTAGGTTTAGGCTTAGGCTTAGGGTTAGATCGATTGACAGTACCGAGAGAAAGTCTCATTTCGTTATAATAAATTCTGGGAAAACATGTCACGGTATAAAGATGCGTCACCCCAGCTTTTTCTTTGAATACTCTCCGTAGCAAGTGTACACATGCAGATGTACAAAACACAAAACAATGTGCATAATGTCACCAGAGGGAACATTTTAACTGATACACATAGTTTTATTTAACTTCAAACCATATGCAACGATCGCTATGACTTTGTCTTGACGTTTGTAAAGATATATAGAGTCTGACTTTTGCAAATATACTCATTGTGATACAATTACTCGCTTTAATCATTTTGTTTCTGGTAATATTTACTACTGATCAGGGTCGGATTTAGACCTTTGAGGGTCCGGAATCTTCTGACTCGGGGGCCACTCAACTTAGAAATTAAATTACATGACAAATAAAAAATATATAGTTTTTAATAAAGGAAGTTCTTAGTCTGGGTTTATACAATATTTATTTTTGTTTCACGTGAATGGGAGTCATCAACTATTGAACAGGTCAAGCCTATAATGAGATATGTCTTCATGCCTTTATAAACCATATTCGATATGTCAATGGAGTTATTAAACCATCCAGCCATGTTCGATATAATAGTGCACTTATTAAACCCAGCACGACAAACGCTTCATCCTATCAAAGCTGACTCGTCTGCTCCTTGCTGTTTGTGAAGGACTTGAAGATGATGGCACTAATCTCTTCTTGGTGGAGACATGCCTGGAATTAAGATATGTTTTCACCACAACCAGAGTGAGACAAGGGCGTCATTGTGTAGCGCGTCTCTAGAAGAAAGACGATTGCTGAGTATTGGCGATTAACGTCAATCCAATAAACGAATCTCAAACAGCAGATGTCACTGTGACAAATCTGACGAGATGAAGTTGAAGTGGCGTTGAATCTTTTTAAAAGGTCATACAGAGAACGAGCAAAGTTACCGCCACGGGTTTGGTGCCTTCTTCTATAGGCAAAGAATCCATGGGTAGCGTGCCTGGACCATATGGATGTGGGCACGTTGTCAAAATCCTAGATTGATTGAATGAGCCAAACGTGGCGTCACAATTTTGCCTAAACACCCATCGGATTGTTTTGAAAAGAGGAAAGAAAAGCATTGTTTGTTTAACGACAATCCCAGAATACTATTTAATCAGTAGTTACTTGTTAAATATTCGATGTTTGCGATCATTGCGGCCTTTGATGAACCAGTTGTAGACCACTGGTTGGAACGAAAAATAACCCAAATTGCAAATGGGTCTACTTGGAAGGATCGATGCGATGACCGACCGCTTGAGCTAAATCTCGCTCCGAAAATGTGACACACGAAACATAATAAAATCGGAATCTCTTTAAAAGAAATTTAAAGTTCACTCAATGCTTACTAATTTACTTTGAAGAGAAACAATTGAAGATTAGCATCAGTCATAAATTGACAAGATAAGTGGGTCTTTCAGAAAAAGAAAGAATGAAAAAAACACACAAAAAAAACACAAAATAAAAAAATAAAAAAAAATTCATGGTTTATAAATAGAAGTTATCGGTTGGCTGGTCCACACACAACATCCGGTAAGCGTAGACTTTCACAGTAACAGTTAGTTAAAATATGGATTGTATGTTGTATTTTCATTCACTGATTTGTTTGAACAGATCATCACGGTGTGGCGCGTGGGCACTGCTGTGTGAAACACGCTTAACAAGCCGTGAACTCGAGTACTCTGTCTCGGCGGTGTGTATGTGACATTAGAAGTACTCTGTCTCGGCGGTGTGTATGTGACATTAGAAGTACTCTGTCTCGGCGGTGTGTATGTGACATTAGAAATGTAAAGTTGAATACCGCGGTGTTTATAGTATTTGCTTATGATTTATAGATACACCCGATCAACCCTAGACTTAGCAATCAATATAGAAGGTTGCTGCCTTTAAATCACCTTATGACTTGACAAAGTAGTTAGAAGCCAATTTAACGACATGGTTTAGCAAGGTTTTACGAATTTGGCTCCTGAAATTTAGAAGTATCTTTGTATGCAAGATCGATCTCCTTTCAACGAAATCATTTCAATCATTTCTTGCTCCAGCCAGTAGTCCACAACTGGATTAACAGTCTTGTCTATGGAAAAACGCATATAGAAGATCCCTTGCTGCAAATCGGAAAAAGTAGCCTATGTGGAGGTAAAGGGTTTCCTCTGACGAGGATGAGTCACAAACACCGTATGTACATATTGTATTATATTTATGTTTTGTAGTTTTGTTTATTAAACTGATAAGTTGTAAATCTTAAAGCTAATAAAGCACATGATACCTAAAAGCCGTTGAATAAACAATATGCTAGGGTATCGTTGAACAAAAGGTATCGTTAAAAAAAGGCATCGTTAAAAAAGGGGCATAGTTCAACAAAAGGGCAATTCCACTGTCACAAGTGTGACCATTAAAGCTGAACTTATGACACACAAATTAATATATTTGTAAGAGGCTTCTTCTCGAGACAAGTCAATGTTTTACCCCTGCTGTTACAGGGGTAAAACACTGGCTAACCTCTTAAAAGACGCGATATATAATGACCGTTTCATACTTTCAGTGTCAGAGCTTCTAATCACAACACCAACCAAGCTGCAGTATGAGAATTAGAAAGTATATTTTATAGAATATCTTGTATGGCCAGACCCGTCATAATTTGGATGCTCAGTTTCTTACGAATCAGTTTATTCTATGAAAAAGTATGCTAAAATGTAATACTTGATACTAGATACAGGAACATAATAATTATTTCTGATATATTTACCTACAAAGGAAGTATAAATAAATAAATATGATGGTTAATTATGGTAATTCCTGATCACATGACATTTCTTTTTCGTTAACAAACTAAAGATTTATTTAGAACGGCACAGTCCTACCACAATGTCGACACTAACACCAAAGTTGTGTTTACAGAAAGCTTGGAACAGTATTCCAGAAATAGTGTGACTTTTGCAACATTCAGCATTTCATTCTTTATCCTTGGATTACTTTGTGTTCCGTGAAGATTCCGAGAGACAAAAAAAGACTTGTGTTACCGCGCTACATACCATAGCGGCGCCTAGCGTGAACGCCAGATTAAAGATGGCGTGTGTGTGTTTAACGCTGCAGTTTCACATAGTCGTCCATGCATCTAAATCAGCAAGAACCCAATTCAACACACAAAGTAGCAGCACGGGAATGTCGAACAGAATGGAATGACTATAAGAATATTAAAAACGCGGCTATTACTAGCCTAAAGCACTGCTGATTCCAATGTATTTGTCACATACAGGCAGGACGGAAGCAAATGAACATTGGTTGGGGGGGAGGGGCTAACAGTTCCAGGTACGAAGCGCTGAGTTTCATGTGGCTACAAGGTTGTGCTTCTCCTAACTACGGCAATACTCCCTCTCTCTGTCTCTCTCTTCCATTCTAGTAATGTTTTTCATTCACAATTATTGGGGGAGGGGTGGGGGCTGGGCTGTTCCGCTGTGCCTGACTAACCGTTTAGGTTGTACTTATTTTCATGGTTATATCCGATTAAGGTGCAATCACGTTGTCATTGACACACTAATCAGCTTTCTATGCTGTCTGTCTAAGACAGAAGTTAATGTTAGTAAGAGAGACGAAACCCGCTGCAGCCACACTAATGCAACTACTCTTACTGATAAGCAGCAAAGGATCTTTATATGCACTATCCCACAGACAAGAGAGCACAAACCACAGAATTTGATAAATCAGTAATGAACCATTAGTTGGTGTGAATATTACAAACCTACTCAATGACCCTTGCGCAGCACTCACTGAGTTGAAGCCGGTACTGAGATTAAAAATCTATTGAATCTACAAACATTACGTTTAAAAGAAATCGTCCCCTTTAGAAGAACTGATGCTGTACCAATTATTCTACCACCTAGTGAGCTGAACAGAACACGATCTCCAGCACATACAGATTGCGCAATGAATGCAACACTGCTACAAGTTAATGTCATAGTTATTTTGCTAGAGCTGCAATGTTTATTTACGGAACCTGCTGAGCTATGAAATACATATATGCAATAAAACATCATCACAATGTTGTGGAATTTCTGCTTGGACGGAGATGTGGATGATGAAGGCTTCAAGTTAACCATTATTACATACCCAATCCGTCTTGTATACTACTACAATATCGAAATGGTGTGTTTTGTTGCTCGACAGAAGAATCATATTATAATAGTAAAATGGTCAATAAAAAAACATAAAACAAAGAACATTAATATAAAAAAAGATATATATATTTTTAAAACTCACAACAAATAGTAGACTATAAAATAATATTTGGGCTATTTTCCTTTCCAACCAGTGGTTTACAACTGGTTTATCAAAGGCCGTGGCATGTGCTGTCCTGTCTGTGGGACAGTGGATATAAAATACTCCTTGCTGCTTATCAGAAAGAGTAGCTTATGTGGCGACAGGGGATTTCCTCTAAATAAATATGTCAGAATAACCATATGAATGACGTCCAATAGCCGATAATAAGATAAAAATCAATGTGCTCTAGAGGCGCCGGTAAATAAAACAAACTTTACAAAATAATAATTATTTAATCTTACATACTTCTTAAATATGAACATGGATTTCTTGTCGGAATGTCGTAATTTTTATAACAGCCTCCTTTTACATACCAGACAAGCCAGCCTTCAGTTTACCTATCTACAGACGGAATTACCTGCACTGCATAAGTAAAAATAAAAATACATTTGTCTGTAACCTTCTGTTCGTGTTTAGTTTGGCCAAAGCTTTACGATATTTTTGTCTGTCTAGATAATACCGGACTGGTAAAGTACACCTATCCATATTTAGCTGAGGTGTGGGCAGACGATATCAGTATCCACTATTAGAATAACATGATGTATGTTTATTTTAAGCTGGATAAAGAGTAATGGAATCAATACAGTATATTATATAATCAACCCAAAAAAGAAAGTATGCATGTTGAATTATTATTATTTCATGGGGTGGTCACAGTAATGGTCCATTGGCAGCAAACATGCGCCACTTGTGATATTACTGCACATACCAGGCGTGGATGCAGTATTTCTGAAAGGGTGGGTCAAAATGTGTTTTTTTGATAAGGGGGGGAGGTCCAAATGCGATGAGTGAATAGGACTGAGGAAAAAATTGTTAATTTTTACGTCCTTCCACTCGGAAAATAGTAAAAAGAAATTAAAAATACTAGAATAAGTGAGGGAAGGTGGGGGTGGAGGCGGCCCCGACCCCATTGACCCTCCTGGGTCCGCTACTGCATACACACCTCCTCCTAAATGGTTTGGTTATCTACTTCCATGATTTCTGTCCGGAATGTTGTCTTATTTATAAAATAAATGACTATTGATTACTAGCATACTTTCTTTTTTGGCTCAGTATATTTATAAACATATTATAGTAAGAAAAATGCACGAGTACTAAAAAACAACAACATGATTTCATTTAGAACACCCACTCCCCTATAAACCCTCAGGATCTGCCATTTACAGTATTATAAAAGATACACGTCGCAGGGCGGATGAAAAAAAAAGTTGTATTACAATTTATGATTCAAAATTATTTTAAAAACTTTTTTCCAGTATCTACATTTTAAAATGTTCCAGGGGGAGCATGCCTCCAGACCCCCTAACAAATTCGTGGCCCTCAACATCGCTAGTCCGCCGTCCCAATGTGACAATCGTTCCGGCGGTCCTGGTTGGTTGATCTGTTAAAGACTCTCCATTCTATTCAAATGATTTCTAAGTTTGTAAGTATCTAGATAATGTTCATCAGATCCAATAATTTAGTTTTTGGAGTTTTTAATTCGCCGCGGCACTTTTTTTATGCGGATATATTTTCTCAAGGTGTACATTTTTCTCATTAAAAATAAAGTATACTTTACTCTAAAATTACCTTGGAAAACACGATTTGTCTACAGCATTTATTTTGCCGTGGGCATTTTCTTAATTTCAGGCGTTGCTGTTATTATAATTAAACAAAATTAATACTCTATATCACATGACCATATCTCTTCATATCCATAGTTACTTCATTTGTAATGAGTCCGCACCTACTCGCAGTTCATTCTTACTCTTATTTATTGCTCTTAAGACTCTTTACAAGCGGCATGTCCATCCACAGCGCAAGCTGACGCCGTCGTAAACACTCCTTTGAGAAAGTAGAATGTTAATAGGGTCGTTACTTGTAACGACTTAATTTAGAGGAAGAAGCCATTTACAGGTGAAGAAAACCAGCATGATCGTGAATTCACACCTCACATTGCACTAAATACCTTTAGAAACATAATGACAAGTACCTTGACTTATGTATATGCATATAGATAATAATCTTTATGTCGCTATATTAATATGAGTCTTAAGGTATCAATAAATTAATAATTTAATGGGTTGGTATAATATATGGGTATTCATGAATGAGAAATCACTTTTAAAGAAGTGTTATTGGTGTGCATGTTCCAAACAAACGACGTGTATCAGGGTATTAATGTCGTTATTGTGTAGCATTGCCGGTGAACAGATGGTTGACGAATAAAAAAACACGTGGTCGACATTAAAAACACGCTACAGGAAATCAGGACCATACGACAGCAATAAAAAATAGTTTAGATTTTCGTGTTACGTAGATTGCATATTTACAATGTATTAATGTGGAGATGTTGACTACAAATGCGTTGAGGTAATTTTCTTTTGTTAGTTAACTGCTGGAAAATGTGTGTCGAGAAAAAAATATCAAATATTTTCAACATACCCTCGGCTGCATAGGCAACTAGGGTGCTTTATAGGTATACAACAATTTAATATCTGCGGACTGATATTTCATTACTGTCTGCATCCAAATTCAAAGCAACGTATAGTTCGAATAAATGCTGTGCAACTATCAGTGACGAGGCATATTTTAAAATATTAACTCCCTTTATAGTGATTGGCGTTTTTCGGCTTATTACATGAGCCATTTTTAACTATATTAAAAACTGGCGCATAAGGTTATGGCGGAGGTAGAGGTGGGATCTGAGTGCCCTTAATCGTCTGGTTCCTGCGGTCATGACTATTCCAAAAATAATTACTGAACTCATATACTGCCTTACTTCTGAAGACCCATACAAAGCTGTTTACTACAGAACTGTACCATGGATTCTATAATTCTATAACAAATGCAAGAATTATATAGGATCGTATCCTACTACCTTCAAATCTTAATGAGAATTATCAGTCCATTTTTTCCTGAGTTGTGTGCCAAGAACTGGTTGCTTGAACCTTATTTGGATATAACCACGAAAATAAGTGCAACCAACCAACCAACCAACCAACCAACCAACCAACCAACCAGTACTGAGATTAAAAAAATTCCATTCCTCGAGTAAGATTTGATTCCAGTACCTACCAGACAACAGTCCATTAGCGTAACCATTAGACCCCACCGGAACTGTATTTGTACATGTGTATCACAATGGTAACACTGCTACATAAGACATCGTTTACCCAAACTTAATTAAATCGTCGCCTATATATTAACTGAATCCACAGTCAATTTATAAAACCGCTAAATTACCGGAAGTGTGTGCGTTATCTATTTAACGCAAAGGTGTGATTTACATACGAAATGGTCACTGATTACACGACGGGCGATAACCCCATTGTGACAGTGTATTTAAAGGGAGACAACAACTAGAAATTAGCTCTGTCAACAGAGCCAAGGTTTTCGTGTTGTCCTGTAAACAGATGACTAAAGTGATTATGAGTCGTGAACACCTAGTTTTTCTTCTCCAGACAGCGCCAAGTTGACATTCCAGCCTTTGTTGACCAGCACCTCTCAAAGAAGTAGATGGCGAAAGACGTATAACAGTGGACACGAACTATGATACACGTACATGTATATAGAAACAGAAAATATAACAAAAACATGAGAAATGCGAAACTTTAAACGACTTTGGCAACAACAAACAACAATCAGTCTAACAAACCAAACGACAAAACTCCTTATGTGTTACGCTTCGAATGAACCAGAATATAATAGCGGTTTAATGAATTCCAAACTCCAAAAGAAACGGCGCAGCCTTTTAAATATTGGGGCGGAGGAAGACAAAAGAGGGAGTCATCAGTCATTTGAAGGCGACCTACAACGTACTCAGTAAATGTAAATATTGTCGCAAAAAAAGGACGCCTCAGATTGGGGGTGTGGAGGGCAAATTAGCGCGTGCCCGTCCCTACCCAACACAAAAAATAAAATTGGCTATTGGGAGTCAAGCTATGTTTACACACACACACACACACACACACACACACACACACACACACACACACACACACACACACACGCACGCACGCACGCA
>JAULBS010142956.1:0-12607 GCA_032355785.1 Symmetromphalus regularis | reverse complement strand
TCTCTCTCTCTCTCTCTCTCTCTCTCTCTCTCTCTCTCTCTCTCTCTCTCTCTCTCTCTCTCTCTCTCTCTCTGCATTGTTGAATATCCCCTGGATTCTGTTTTGTACACAAATAGGTTTCATTCATTACTGTTTTATTGCTCGATAATGAGTATTTTGGTTGTATAACATGGCTCAAAATCTACACTGTGTCCCATTTAAAAGTCCATAATCTAACTATCACAACTACCAGAGGATTTACTACAAGTTAAGAAGGTGGTTCGACTATATTTTGGATTGTAAATATAAAGTGTTATCCTTTTAACGTAAATGACCAAATAATTTGGTCTGTGGAAGTTTGTAATTATTCTTGATCGTCAGTTGTGATAATTCAATAAACACGTTTTTCTTAATTTTCTCAAGACCTCCTGAGAATGTATGTTCTTGCTAAATGAGAATTCATGGTGATTGGTTTAGAATTAAGTAGAATGGATCTTTGTTTATAGCAAACCACGTTGTGTCAAAGACAATTCCATTTTGTATTTGACGTTCAAAATTATTTAAAATTGTTTGGTTTAGAAACAAACAATTTTTTTCTATTACCTTACTTTTAAAATAGTTTGCTTAGTAACATTATCTTTTCTATAATTAATTAACTTTTTTTTTAAACTTAATGATATTGGATACGGGGATACAAATGTATTCATTCATTGTCTAATATTCAGATATTCAATGCAAGTAATTATCCCAGTAGCTATTAATATTAAAAATTAAGAAAAATAACCATCCTCTCCAAACGAAACTGTCAGTGATTGATGATGTTGCTGTTTTTCAACTTCATGTGGATTAAGAACATGCACACACATACACAAAAATGCAATCAGTTAAGCACTTAAGCATGCACGCAGGCACACACACTCCCCTGCCCCCAATTAAATAAGTTTTCAGAAAACAATTCCCTAAAGAAATAACGCTCGCATATGTTGGTGCGTGGATGGTTTAGGGTGTTGTAGTCTAAAGATAAGATTGAAAGTATGGCAGAGTTGGCAGGTGTACAAATTACATCATTCTCAGCTTCCTACACCAGTACGAACTTCCACACAAAGTCCATGAACGAACATGTATCCACATATATAATGAAAATAAATAAATTGTATCCTTAGTTTTGTATCTTAGCTAACTGGACATTGACTGCCTCTCGTGTACAAATATTCAGTCATCATTTGTATATTATGCGCATGTCTGCTTCTATTCTTCATAAAACTATGCATGTGATTGACTTTAGATTAAAAACAAGTAGAGATATGGTTATAATTTTTAACTCCTCAAAATTGCTGTTATAAAGTGTTGTATATAAGTATCTAATTTTAGTGTAATAGTCATAACTCATTAGAGAAGGTGTGTGTGACGAATAGCTGATACTAACATATAATATGTAGCTGTGAATTACGTAACTTGTATAGCATGGGTGTTTAGCAGAACACGTTTAGAGATAGCAAAACATATAAACACTAACGTATTTACATTTATTTTATTTTAATAGTTTTGTACACACACACACACACACACACACACACACACACACATACACACATATACACACACATACACACACACACAAATATATACACACATACATACACACACATACACACACAAACACACACACATATACACACACACGTACACACACACACACAAACATACACACACAATACTCAACACACATACACACTACTCAACACACTCACAATACTCAATACGCACATACACACACAAAACACAACACACAATAATATATTGCTATCAACACGCACAATGATGAGTCATGATTGATTCAATCTTACTTTGAATGTACACAATTAATCTTTACATTGCATTACGTTGCTATATTTTAAACTGTATTCACAACGCATAGTATACCAAACGGAAATAACTTCCAATAGAAAATATTTGTACTATTTCTCTGAAAATGTGTTGGTAATTCCCATTTACTGAACTGCAATGTCGTTTCCGATGTTATTATCCCCGTGTTTTATCCTTATCATTATAAACATTTACTATGATCACTTTCCAAACTATCTAACAATGTCAAACCAAACGTGCCTTCAAAGTATAAACAACACTTATACAGTCAGGCCAATTTACATTTTGTTGCTATTAGTACTTTGTCACATTAAAAATACTCATTAACAATGAAGCTAAAATAAACACATGCATATTCACATCAAAGACAATCAACATTAAACTACTTATTCTACAGTTTTAATATTAAGTTGATTGAAAGAAAGCAACATATGATGAATTAGATCTTATAAAAAATGTAAGGCATTCAATCCAATGTACTTTACATATAAACCATAAGCCCTTGTTTTCCCTGATATATAGTCTTTGGGAAGTGACACTGTTTGAAACAATAGTTTTGTGTCATGTGCTATGCCTCAAGTCTGAGTTTAGCAGCTTAAATCCCGGTGTTGTATTTTCTTTTCCCCAGATCTATGGAATCACGTCGTTTCTCTTTGTCATGGCATCCATCGCCGGATTCTGCCTGGAGACGATTCCGGCGCTCAGACCCATAGTAGTTCAAAACGTCACCATCAGTTGTGACGGCGAAACACGCGGAAGTCTTTCCACAGTTATGGCATCACACAAGGCTCTCAACGTTTTGGATATCATCTGCACCATCTTTTTCAGTCTGGAACTCATCGCCAGGTTTATATTTTCTCCAAATAAATTGGAGTTTGTTAAATCTATCATGAACATTATGGATCTGTTAGCTTTGATTCCGTTGTATGTGCAGGTGATTTTTGAGCACTCGTCTCTGAAGGCTTGTTACCTCAACGAAAGGTTGGTCATAGAAATTTTGTTCATTTTAAGGATCATTCGTATGTTCCGAATTTTCCATCTTGTAAAACATTACCAGGCTCTCAATGTCCTCATCTATGCCATGAAAGCCAGTCTCCAGGAGCTACTGATGCTGTTGATATTCCTCATGATAAGCATGCTTGTCTTTGCCACAATGATTTACTATGGAGAAAGAAAGGATGAGGTTACGCCAAGCGATAGCTTTAATACAATTCCTATTGGATTCTGGTGGGCCATCATAACAATGACAATGGTAGGGTATGGAGATAAGTATCCTCTGTCTCCTGTTGGCTATGTTATTGGAACTGGATGTGCGGTTTCAGGGGTTCTCTTGTTCGCGCTGACAATTCCAGTTATTTCTAACAATTTTACCTTGTTTTACACCCACGTACGCTCACGTCAAATCTCAAGGATTACAAAATCCAGCTTCGTACATGTTCCAACAGAATATGATGAATCGTCTATGGTAGAGGTCAGACGCATCGAAAGTCCATTAAGGGGCAGGAAATTCAACAGATCGACTAGTAGTTGTCGTAGCTGCCCAGCAGACATGAAAGAAGCGCGCGATCGAAAGATGAAGAATGCCAAAGGGGAATCCGTGATTAGCAGAATTAACTCGGCATAGTTTGATTTCGAAATGAACTTATCTAAATGAAGTCAGATGAAAATGAACATCGTGGTTTATAGACGTGTCTGAAAACTTTCTATATTAAAAAAACAATCATTTTATTGTTTTAAGTAATACTGGAACTTATACTGTGTTCGTTTACTGTTATTAAGCATGAATTATGAGATGAGCTGTTTTAATAGACTTTCTTAATCTGTGCTTTGCATAGTTATAACACTATTTACTGGTCTGTTCGTTTAATCGCTCGCTTCGGATTGACAATGACAAAAAATAACAAAATCTATCACCTTCCATCATGTCTTTAGTGATTTTGTTTGTTTAATCGTTCGCTTCGGATTGGCCATGACAAAAAATAACAAAATCTATCACCTTCCATCATGTCTTTAGTTATTTTGATTGATATTTTCGTTTATCTATTGTTTGATCACATGTACTGGGATTCTGAACACAGTAATATCTTTGTCAATTAGACAGTTATGTTTGATTTTCTATTAGTTACTTTTATTTGTTTGCACCTTACTGGAACGCATGTTACACATCAGATGTTACATTTTTATAAACACTTTAGGGGAAATAAATTTTACATAATTAAATGATCTGTTAAACGTTATTGCAACCACTTATTAATGTAAATATATCAGTGATTATTGTTTAGCTATTTGTCTTTAAAAGGACAACAAAACACCTTTGTACTTGTTTGATAAAACAGAATGCCTGTTTTAAAACCACACTACATAGACTTAATTTTTACACATATGTAATACATTTAAAAGTTACTACAACTTACATGATATAATCATGTGTATTCTTATATAGCATTTCAAAAATATAATTATTTCATCTTATGACAACAAAATACAAATGCGTTTTAATAAGTTATTATATTAATCTAAAATGTTGACATTATAAGTATTGTGACATTCAGAAATGTTTTAGTCTTCAATCAGAGGATTTCTGAAGTTTTAGTGTTTTAATCTCGGTGAATTTATTTTATATATTTAATTCATTTATTTTACTTAACAGGATGAAATCAAATTACCGTTAGTATATGCACTTATGAGCTTTATTATCCAACATCGCTTATTTCACCAATTAAAGAGCACTCTTGCCATTTAATGTTATGCAATATGTTATGCAACTTGATAAACTGTAATGTACTACTATTGTATACTTTGATAATATTGCATTATATATTATATACAAATGTATACTCAAACAAAAAAGAAAGTGTGCATGTAATCAATAGTCATTTATTTCATACACCAGATGTCATTCATGGCAGAAATTCTGGAATTAGATAACCACACCATTTAGAAGGAGATGTGTGTGTGCAATAATATCATAAGTGGCGCACGTGTTTGCTGCTAATTGACCATTACTGTCACAACCCCATTAACCAAAAAATATTCTTTCTTTTTGTGTTAAGTATGTTAGTATATATCTTCACTATAATAGAAGTTATCTAAATGAGTTACCCTGTATCATTCTTTACATAAAAAATAGTTAAGCACTCCCATGATATAATGAAAGTTAAGTGCCGTATTGGTACTTACTGACGCTTTTAGAACAACTATCCCTCTTATATCTAACCCCTGGACCACAAGCCCTGGTGCCATCTATCTCTGCATCTATTAGATTTGTTATTGGTGAGGTGAGGCCGGGGAGGGGGGATGGATTATTTAAAATGAAATAAAATTTTAAAATGTTTCTTTTAAGTCTATATTTATTTTAACAATTCATGTATTATTATATTCAATATTTACAATGATCTACATATGTATATCTGCATATTATTGGCAGTCCTCACATAATCCAAAGTCACCTACAACTGTGACAAAACACTTGATTTTATGCACCAAAGGGCTCACTGCATAATGTTTGCCAATTTCGTCCAGATTCTTTAGAGGATAATTTTTTATGATGTTTAGTCTGGGATATAATTGATGAGGAAGTAATTTTCTAGAGGTAGATGGCACGAGGGATAGTTGACCGGGGTAATTGTACGGGGGTAGATGTTTGGGGATTAGTTGTCCTGATACTCGTATTGACAGCTATAATTGTCATAACCATTATATATAGACTCTGACAGAAATTAATGCAGCTTTACATGATGAGTGGCTGAAAATAGCCAGTTAGGTGATTAGTCGACGTATTTGGAGGGATGAGAGAAAGGTTGAAGGCCATCCTTCTGGTACGTGCTACATTTATACGCTACTGATGTTTTGTGACATGAGTGTCATCTTTGGACTCCTAAATGAAATGCTTCCTCGTCAGTGTTCATTAAATGTATCTTCTGAACTCGGTATATGTTTACTTATTGCGACTATTGTTTCTGTCTGAAGTCAGTAATAGTGAGTTCGTCAATAGCATCATTAAAATATCAAAACAACTGTCAATTTTTTGTTTTCCTATTGTTAGAGGATTATTCGTGCAGATTCCGTTTGTTTTTCTATCATACTGTTGTCAAATTAACAGGGGTCACTTAATTTATTTCATTGTGTCATATTAAGAGGCCGCTCAACCTACTTGTTTGTGTTTCTTTAGCCATTGTAAAATTAATAGGGGGCGCTTAACATGTTTTTGTGCTCCTTTAGCCATTGTCATATTAAGGGGAACGGTTAACTTACTTCCTTGTATATACTAGTATGTATCATGTTTTGTTGTTGGTACCGTTGTTAATTTTAATACTGACTTTTAAAATGCCTGCCATCTACATGATATTTATAGTATCAGTAATCTTATACTACTAACAATTCATTGTGACTGACATACATGTACACTTTATAGTTTATTTTTATTTGAACATGGTTTTTAGAAATGTCTGTTTAGGTAAAAAATGCAAACATCATCCATAGTTATTCATTGTGTATAGTGATTATAACTAAATTTCACATGATATATAAAAGTCGCTGTTGAAATCAACACAAATGGCGATAAATACAAAAAATTGTATATTTGATATACATGTAATATTTAAATTCAAACAAAAACGAAAGTGATTTTTTTTTTCAAAACTATTATTTTCTCCCTACGTTTATTCAAACTATAGTAATCAAAAGCCAGGTCCAAATAAAGAATAAACTAATAAGAATGTTTATTATACAAGCTATGATAATCACATACCCGCGTTTTAAATGCGGCCAGTTATTTCTATCAAACCATTTGACAATAATGCCTGATCTTTATTATAATTTGTTAACTTATTGAATATTCATATTTAATAAAATTTACATAAATATTTTATTGATTTATATATTTTTTTAATCATGGTAAATTCAGAACTAGTTAGCTCAGAGGTACAAATGATTTAATAAAGACCATAACTTTACTAATATTAATTATAAGTATAGACCAGCATATTCTATAGTATGCCAAAACTGTCACAATGTGTGTTCTAACTTACTACCAACTCCGATCTCAAATATAGCCTTTAATTATAAATCTAGATGTTTCTGCCAAAATTTCTCAACGGTATGAATAGTTTAAATCTGGGTATTGAGTTTCATAATTTTAGCCAGTGATGCTTATATTGTTATTTAGGCTACTCTTTCCGATAAGAGGCAAGGGGTCTTTTATATGCACTGTCCCACAGATAGGACAGCACATACCACGGCCTTTGATTAATCAGTTGTGGACCACTGGTTGAAACGGAAAATAGCCCACATATTTTAATAAACGTATTTGAAATCAAGGATTAATGAGCCAAAATGATACCGTGTTCCTTGAAGTGGGTTTATAATGAAGATGCTAAAATTAATAGCCTCTAAAGTTTTGATATGAAAATATCCAGATGCTGATGAAGGACAATTGAGAGGTAAAAATACATTAAAAATAGGCTATTAATTGGAAACGTAAAATCATATTACATACTTCTGTCCTAACAAAGAACGTGCCGAATTCCTTTCAGAATAATAGTCATGATCATACTGTCTTTTGAACCCACATTTGCTGAAGGAAGTGGTTTTTTTCTACATTATTCTGTTAGCATTACTGCTTTGACATTTATTTGTGCTCCCACAATGGCGCATCCAGGAAGAAACGTCAAAACATATTATATGTGGGCATGTGACTTGCATACATAAGCTGTTTTAACTTGGTTTGTTGTTCCAATTGTATAAAAGACGTTTTATTCTGTTAAGAGAACACGTGCATTTCTCATTACTCAAATCGTCAAAGAGAGTTTCAGTAGTTACATCACTAAGCTGAATATTTAACGATCATTCAGTATTCAGTGTGTGATGAATTCAGTCACCCCCATCAGAAATCCTTCTGACATTTGACTTTAAAGCATTTTGATTTGTCCACATGGATATGTCTGAACAAAAAATTAAAGTTATTTTTATTTAACAACGCCTCTAGATTATATTGATTTTTATCTTATCATCGGCTATTGAACGTCAATCATATGGTCATTCTGACATATGTATTTAGCCACATAGGCTACTCTTTTCCGATAACCAACAAGGGGTCTTCTATATGCACGTCTCACAGACAGGACAACACATACCACGACCTTTGATGAACCAGTTGTGGATCACTGGTTGGAACGGAAAATAGCCCAAACAGCAAATGGGTCCACTGAGAAGGATCGATCCGACGATTCACAGGCGGACACGCTACCGTCTGATCTACATCCCGCTCCCTCAGTAGCCTAACATGTCAGGTGGCTGTGGTTATTCTATATAGCTAGAATGATACCATATGATAAAACAGGTCCTTCGACATCAGTTAGTGATGACAAAAACTTTATTAAAATTGTCACATGACAAAGTCCTTTTAATAATTCATATACTGAACATAAAACATCAGTATCTAATCAAAAAAGTGATACGACACATAAAACCAAATGATAGATTCAAAAATACATTGTGATTAGAAAAGAAAACTTAATTTTGTAAAACAAAAGAAATAAAATATCACCATTATATGTTATACAGAACGACTGTACAAGTTCTTGCATTTGCATTACTCGTTTGTATATATTATAAGCCTGTACAAGTAATAATTTGTACAGCACTATAGATTTTAATACAACTTGCACATAAGCCTTTTGGAGAATTGATAAGTTACCTTAACTGGCTAAATGCTGTTATTTGTTTTATTAATATTTTAATGAGAAAGCCTCTTTAAGTAAGAAATCCTGCCTCTTTTTAAAAAAAAATGGAATAATATGAATTTACAAATATTCGAGCTGGAATGTAGACGACATTGATATGTTATATAAACAGCCTAAATTATGTTATTTGTTTGACATGTGGCAACTGCAGTTGCACAACATATACTTTGCGATATTTGAAATGTGCATTTTTACTTAATTTGGGAATGTATGTGTTGTGTACAAGTTGTGATTTTGTTCGTTATAACTTGTACAGGAAAAACTAATTGTTTGAATGTACCTACATATACATATTATATTAATTTATTAACATTAATTTTCTATTGTTCGTAATTCTGGACAGTAACACTATATTAATATATTGGATATAAGCACGAACATAAATCCAACCAACCAACCTTTGAAATAACGTGGGTTGAAATATATAGTTTTAGATGTGTGAGGTAATCAACTGTCTTGTAAAAAAAAAAAAAAAAAAAAATCCATTTCCGTTTAGACCACAAAATGAATGGGTCTGTTGGCGTACTTTGACCGTGTTGGTTATGAATCGTGTCATGCAGCGAAACCACGTTCGCCTTTCAATTAGCAAGAGACATTCTGCCGCGTGAGCAGTCTTTGATCGTGATGATCAGAGAAACGTGAAACTGGATTATTACCACGAGAACGTAATAAGTGTATTAATTAGAAATTATGTGGGTTCCTTTCGCCCATATAATTTTGTTGCACAAATCAAAACTACAACCTATATGGGTTATTTAATTTCTATTATTAATATAGTGCCACCATGGCAGCGTAATTTGAATCTGGTAATGAATGTTGTTTTGGTTGATAACAAAGAGGGTTAATGTACATAATAATATTTTTTTCCATAAAGAGCCGAGGGATGGTGTTGGTGCGTTGGAGTTAATTGGAATTGTGTCATTTTTTATTAACATACATTTTATTATGGTCTATTTGATTATCATTAAAAAAACCAAGCTTATTTATGTTAACCGACCATGAGTTGTACAGTTTTGAAAATTTTCTTTCGTGGTTTTGTAATTTAGGATGATATAATTATATAATCTTAAAACAATTAATATTAGCACTACAAATCCAAGAACGATATTTAAAAATCCATTTATTTTAAAAGAAATGTTTGACCTATATAATAGACTGGTGTCATCAGTACTGACACTAATTTGAATACATGTCGTCTCATCTTCCAAAATAGCGAGCAGTAATTAAGGTGTGACTGACTGCTGATAGGTACTGTTCAAATCTCATTTAAGGCATGCGTTTTTTAATCACGACCTCTACGTGTACTCTTCCTCGCCGTCGTATAGGGGTGACAAGATTCTCGTGGGTTTTCCATGAGAGCGGCTAATACAGTACAACACCATTTCTCCTTAACCGGGGGATGGACGTTATGTGATATAGCAGTTAACTTACTGCAATGTATCTGTAAATTGTGTAACGGATAAAATTGTGGTCCATTTCGGTCTTTCGTCGGACCGCATTAATAGCAGTGCACTAAATTTACACAAACTGTTAAACATTCCGTATAAAAAAGAAAAGATTATTAGATTTTGATTAAAACTTGGAAGGATGCTATTTATTATAACGGTAATCAAGCGTTTCACCGTGCTACTTGAACTGGTTTTCGAAATACGTCAAGACAACTTTTTTTTTAAATGCCATAAGAAGCTGCTGTTATTAAGTTCCTCCAAGTCCGTAAGATGAAAACCTCAAATGAGTATTTCAAATCAGTCGTAACAATTGGATTGATTTTGCAATCTTTTATGCAATCTAAGTGCCAGCCTGGTGCTAAATCTTTTTCTTTTTTTATGAAATGAGAAGACAGATCACTGATTATTTCACGTTTGTTTTCAAGAACGCGTGCAGTGGTTAAGCTGTTGGACTGACGGCTGGTTGGTACTCTAATCGAATCTCATTGAGGCATGGACTTTTTAATCTCGATACAGGCTTCCCCAGTGAGAGCTGTGTACACCATTTACACCGACAAGTGGTTCACAACTGGCTTATTAAAGGTCTGTTCTATCCTATCTGTGTGGAACCTCATATAAAAGATCCCTTGCTGCTAATCGGAAAGAGTAGCCTACGTGGCTGTAGCGGATTTCACGTAAAGACAATGAGCCGATAAAACATCGCTATTTCAGAACCAGTAGGTTGTAAGTTGGGGTAGCAGAAAATGGAGAAAGTGCCAAAAACTGTTCCTCACCTAAACACAAGTTCTATGTGGGATATTTTTTAAATTTCAAGATACATGTGGGATAGCTTCACCCTTTGTGCACCAGATGCAACTCACTTGGTGGCATTGAGTGATGCCAGTAAGTGCCAAAACCAGACTTACTTTGGGTTGTCAAGCAGCGACAACGTCTGAGATCGAATATCGCTGAATAAACAATGTGCTGAGGTGTCGTTATAAGAATACTTTTTTTCAAAAACCTCTTTTGATTCGTTTGGTGGATACAGTTGTATCATTGAACTGTTAGTCTCAAATATATTATTATGTAATATAACTGTTTCCTAAATAATATGGATTTAAAAACAATTTCTTCCCCCCGACTTCATACCTCGAAAATGATCAACATTTGTTTAAAATTATACCACTACACCAGCCGATTGTGGAACTTTAAAATTAATCTAGCCTGTCATGGATAAGGATTTATAACAATATCAGGGAAGGTCATGAACGCATAAACAACTCACTTTTCCGATCATTATTTATACCAAAATAGTACAAAATGATTAATTCTAATAATAAATAAATAAAAGATATATATATATCAGGAAAGAGGAGGAAACATATCAAAGCTAAAAAGTATGTTTTTATGACGTCAATAAAGCCCATCAAAGACAGGTTCCTCGGGCAGGTTTTGCAATTCTTGGTTGTGCAGTGTGGCGAAGAACACATCACTGGCTTCCATAAGATTTGGAGCATCGTTGCCTTTAATTGGCTATCGGCGTCTTCCACTCCAGTCACTGAACACTTCGAGATAGTTTTCTTTATGCTTCTAGGTTGAAAAATTTAATGCATCTATGATACCTGGATAGACCAAAATATGCTGTAATAAAGAAATGCTAAAATATAACCTGCCTCATGAAATGTAATATTATGCCAATTTTGGTGTATTTCTTTCATTTTTTCTGTTTAGGGGTAGTTGAGGTATGGAGTCTTGTGGGCTAAACGATGATCACAACGGGGTTGGGGTTGCGTGTGTGAAATGAACCAGCTACATCCCATAGTGAGTGCTGCAGAAGGCTAATAGGTAGGTGTAATCCAATTGATCCGACCAGTGGTCCACAATCGGTTTATCAAATATCGTGGTATATATAAATTTAAAAATATAATCGGAAAGAGTAGCCTACGCTGACTATACCTTCCACAATCAAAGTTTTATGATATATCATATGGATCAGTGATGTTTTTCGTACTGTTTACGTTTGTGCTGGGGGGGTCCTTAAATAAATATGTTTTTGTTTTTTTGTACTGAATTCTAAGGAAAGAGTAGCCTATGTTGACTAGACCCTCCTTCACAAAGAAGAGTCGTCTCAGCAAAGCCAGCTCCTCTTTCCTGATATATATATTTTTAATTTGTTTATAAATAGGTTACATGAAAGTGCATATAAAAGATCCTTTGCAGCTAATCGGAAAGTGTAGCCTATGTGGCCGTATCGGGTTTCCTCAAAGGAACATGAGTCGCAAAACACTATATACATGATTCCTAATAGCCTCTGAATAAACAGTGTGTTGGGTACTGTTAAACAATCCTTTCCTTTATTAATAAAATATGTTAAAATACTTGACATGTAACATGCTTTAAAATAGCATTTATATATTTTATAATCATTATTATGTTGTCATAAAGTAAAGTTTGTTTTATTTAACGACGCCTCTAGAGCACATTGATTTTTAATCTTATCCGCGGTTATTGGACGTCAATTATATGGTCATTCTGACATGTATTTAGAGGAAACCCGCTGCCGCCACATTGGCTACTCTTTCCGATAAGCAG
>JAULBS010142946.1:0-12608 GCA_032355785.1 Symmetromphalus regularis | reverse complement strand
ATATAATATATCAAAGGAGGGGATATTACAACTTCTAGAAAATGTTCTATGTTTACGGGATAAAATTAATGGTCCATTTTGGTGTTTCTTCAATCTGTTTCTGTCCTTTTTGGCCCTTTTCGGTCTTTCGTCGAACCGCACACTAAGCCAGCGAGTCACAATCTTTTAATAATATGTTTTGTTATTTCAGGCTGTTTGCTGTTCCGATGGTTTACACTGCTGTCCACATGCAACAACATGTGATGTGTCAGTTGGCAAGTGCATCAAAGGTTCAGCCAGATTGCCCTGGTACGAGAAGATGGCCGCAACAAATGTTCAGCCTAAGCATAAGACAACATATATTGTGTGCAAAGATTCACGTCATTGTCCAGATGGTGCTACCTGTTGTCCAATTGGATCAGATAAATATGGCTGCTGTCCTCTACCAAATGTAAGTCTGTTTTGAAGGTTAATTTACTCAGAGGCTGGCAATTGTTTGTTTTAGAGTTTATTTTTGTCTTAACTTGGATCTGTTTAAGGGCAATGTATGACCCCCAATAGCCGATGTTTTATATTTTGTGCTAGGGGGTCATTAAACTAACAAACAAACAAACTGTTTGAGGGAGCGGGATGTAGTTGAAGTGGTAGAATTTCTGCCTGTGAAGCATTCGGTCACCAGATCGATCCTGCTCAGTAGACCCATTTGCAGTTTGGGCTATTTTCTGTTCCAGCCAGTGGTCCACAACAGTTTCATCAACGGCCATTGTATGTGCTGTCCTGTCTGTGGAAAAGTGCATATAAAAGACAGGTTTCCTCTAAAGAAATGTCAGAATGACCATATGTTTGGCGTCCAATAGCTGATAAGATAAAATTTAGTGTGCTCTAGAGGCATCGTTAAATAAAACAAACTTTACTTTTTACTTTGGATCTGTTTAATATAGAAATTTGTCTCAACCAGATTGGCTATTAGAATAAGTACTTAGAATTGTGATGTTAGTTAAATTGCCAGTCATCTTAAAGCAGGTCATGTACATGTATTTGCTGTGTTAGCAGGTGTATTTGCTCCTCACAAAGGAAAGTTTCACTCATCTATACAATTTTGCATATTGTAATAAATAGATTTTTATACTAATTTCTATTATGTTACAAAGTGTTTTCATTTGTATGTCACAAACGAAAATGAGTGACGACAGTTTAAAACACACTTGTGATGTAAACAGTATCATAAGGCAACTTGTTTAATATGCTGTCTACACAACTTTTACTCAGTTTATTCATTTAGTCAACATTTGTTAAGGACATATGTAGTATAGTATATAGAGGCTGGCTCACACTTGACTATGTGTAAAAATTAACCAAATGTTTGAAATCCAATACCCAATGATTAACAAATTAATGTGCTCTAGAGGTGTCATTGAACAAACAAAAAACCCACAAAAAATACATGCACGCACAACACAACACACTAATGACTTGAGTAATTAATTTGTTTCATTATAATTTTAGGCAACATGCTGTAAGGATATGGTACACTGCTGTCCGAACAACTACTCTTGTGATCCTTCGACAGGGAAGTGCATTCGTGGGACCGACTCCATTCCATTCATACGCAGACAGTTTCCATGATTGATTGTACACACATGACCCGTGTGATCAAGTCTTTTGTTGGCTGCCACGACAACAGGACTCCATTTTTTAAAAACCATTGAGTTCTATTAATTTTGTATTAAAATATATGACTTTTTCCAATATGAAACCTTACCAGTGAAATGAGAATGATGGACATAAATATATTAGTTAATAATATATGTAATTCCATTAAATGAATGATGTTTCATTTGTAGATGCTTTGATAGACATTAGAATGTTAGTTATTTATATAATCAGTTCCATTATTTTATATGTTTTATTTGTTAGTTTGATAGACAAAAGTATGTTAGTTATTAACATAAGTAATTCCCTTAATGTCTCAGTCACAAATGTACTGGTCGTTGTGTGGTGGTGGGGTCTGTGATATCGGGAAACAGTCGTAGGGTTCCCCACCAAAAAACTTGTGCTATGGTCACATTAGATACTGTATGCTTACTGGGCCCCTATGGGCTGACATCATTTTTCAGGCAATCAAATCTTGAGGACATCATAAGTTGACCATACAGCCACCACAAGTTCATCGTACGATGTCACGACATCATTATGGCACCATGTGGCCTCCATGTGATGTCTTGCAGAGTCCATGTGGTGTCTTGCAGAGTCCATGTGGTGTCTTGCAGAGTCCATGTGATGTCTTGCAGAGTCCATGTGATGTCTTGCAGAGTCCATGTGATGTCTTGCAGAGTCCATGTGATGTCTTGCATAGTCCATGTGATGTCTTGCAGAGTCCATCTGATGTCTTGCAAAGTCCATGTGATGTCTTGCAGAGTCCATCTGATGTCTTGCAAAGTCCCTGTGGCACCATTCCATTATAAAAACAGCCTATGGTATGTCTGCAGTGGGTTCCCGATCAAAACAAATTATAATTCATCATTAAAAGTTTCCGATGAACCTATGATGCCCAAAAATCTGCAAAAAAATCATCTATGTCCATAGGATATCATTAAAAATGTACATTGTACGGGCATCTTACCAAATTACTATGTATCTGTGACTGAGTCAGAACTGTATGATGTTTCAACTGTAGTGTTACATTCTATGGTATGTGTATTATGATTGTTTTAATCAACGAACATGTAGTATATGATTGAGGAAAATCAAGGTAGATTCAGGATTTGAGAAGAGGAGTTCCACTTTGAGATGCTGTAGATCTTGAAATTAATGTGACCATGATGTTCATGCTAAAAATGCGAGTCCTTTTTATTTGCATTAATAATATGACACAGTTACAAAGTTTCATTTGTAAGTAGACTGTGTTCATTTATCATGTTTTTCGGGTGAAAGGGTTAACACATGTAAAGATTTTAAAGCATATCATGTATTAATTAAGAGATAAACGTACTATAGTTCCGTTTTTTATATACGTTATCGTGGATTTGAAACCACTAAATGGTTATTAAAACATAACATGTTAGCATGTTTATCTCCATTCTTCCATCATTTTAAAATGAGTGAAGCAGTGTACTTAAATTAGCACAGTATCTATAATCATTTGAAACTTGGTTATTAAGGTAGCTAGTCAGAATCCAGTATTTTCCAAAGTCTTGGTAGAACAATAATTAATTTGTACCATTAAAGTTGGTATCTCTTATTGATTAATCTGAGAGGAATTATTAGTCGTCTTCATGGATTCTGATTTCACAAACTTCAGAACTTAACCCAAAATAGGCAACCCCTCTCTTCTTTCCAAGTAACTTATTTATCTTAACATAGAAATTATTAGTTCTTGTCTTTGATTATGTTTTCACAAAAACAGAACCGAAAAGGGGCGTTCCCTTACTTCACCTTGCCAAGTGTCGAAACTAATTATAAATTTTAAAATAATTTACAATTGTTATAAAAGTTTGTGTATCATATCTTGTGGTTTGTTTGTTAATATCATGTAATGGTCAGAATGGATGACACAGTATGTTGTTGATAATTGTGTTTATATTGAAGGCATAGTCCCATGGAATTTAAGGGGCTTTGTGGTCTAAATTTTTATTACGAATAAAACTTACATGTATTTGTTATACTAGATCTCGTTTACATATCACGCAAAACATTTTAACTGAACCATGGTATAGGAAGTTCCATGTCAAGTCGATAGATTTTTTTTCACATTTAAAAATGTCTTTATTTCAAGATTGGAACTCCTCTTGGGGTGAAATAAATTGATATAAAATGTTTTAGCAGCTATAAAAATATTCAGAAGTTTTAAAATATTGGCTAACAGGGGAATACCCATCTCTTGACTCGAAATATATGTCACACCTTCAATGGAAAAAAACAAACTTTTTTTAATATATATTTATCCATGAGCATAATTCATTATTATTTTTAAATATTTATAATAAACAAGATGCGGTGATTATGTAAGTAGACGAATGAAGTATTTCTATGGACAAATCAAAAGTTTATATTTAAAATTAATTCTTTGTTTGGAAATTAATTAGGTCAATGGTCCGTGGGTCTATGCGTTTAACACTTTTCTAGCAAGTGCTAATTAGACGGAGAATAGAAATGTTCTCTAGCGCTCGCGATAACGACTCTTTCTGAACGAAGACTCGGCTAGAGTTCTTGAGAAATGATCTACACATGCGTTCTGTTGAGACGATTGTTGTTCTCTCTACTTCATATCGCGTGCTCCGTCGTCTTGGTATTTCTGCCACTCACAACTTAAGATTTCACCAGTAATCCGATTATGTTGACGAGAAAACAGATAACTTTAAATAGATTCTTATGAATGCATATATCTGGGTTTAACCTGCGCTCATGTCTGTCAGATATACAAGGTTAAAACACTACACTGGTGAGCTTGTTTTTTTCTTTCTTTTTTTTCTTTTTTAATATGATGTGCTAATACGTTTATAACGGATTTAGGATATAAAACATGCAGTTAATGTGTTCAGAGTTTATTCGAACATTAATACTTAATTTTAAAGTTTTGTAAGGTTTTGTCCATTTCTATTGTTGTTTTTTAAATTTGGTTTAATACATTCAAACACGCATACGCATACATACAGATTGAGAGAGAGAGAGAGAGAGAGAGAGAGAGAGAGAAAGAGAGAGAAAGAGAGAGAGAGTTATATTTATATATGCTTTGATAAAAAACAACCAGAAAAACAATAACATGAAAATGAACTAGGTGACAACACTATGTGTTCGAGATAGGCGGGTATTTGAGACCAGCGTGATCGACTTAACAGTGCTTAAATGAGTTGCATTACATATGGAAAATAATGCCGCAGCCTGCTATATATATATATATATTGTTAGCATGTATTCGTACACATCTTGATCTACCATTTTGATGCCACTTTGATACCATGATGGTCGACTGCTGCCAGTGGGACATTGCAGGATATGCTAAACTTTTGCGAACACCTTGCAACATTACTATTTTAAAATTTCCTGTTAAAAACTCTTGTAATGTGTTCTCCTCTTATAGTCACTTTATCAAATATGTGTTGAGACATGAAGCGTTGATAACATTTCAGTATCTTTTCTCAAAGACAGACACATAAATGATTTGAAGGAGGTGAAGGTGTATCATGGGCGTAAATCCCATGGGGGGGGGGGACACGTCTCCCACGTTTTGGACAGGGGGGACGCCTATGTAATTATCATCCCCACTTTTTCCTTCGATAAACTGAAATTAAAATGCCTAAATAATAATCTTTACTAATATTTCTCTTTATTGTATCCAATGTAACACTTACCCGTGTTGTCTTATCGCAAATATAGTCAAACTGAAGTACACAAGGGGTCTATAATGGCGTCAAAACGAGGGGGGTGGGAAGACAGTGGGATGGTCTGTCCCCCACCCCCACCTTTTGGACGGGAAATTTTCCGTCCCCCCACTTTCAGGAACGGATTTTCGCCCTTGAGGTGTATCAAAGGCGTTTTAAAACATTTTAACATTTTATGGTGGATCCAGTTAGCTAAGACCAAATTATAATGGGGGAAATAAAAAAACTGTGGTCGAGCCATCCTTAAAAATATGTTGTTTTGGCGTAACTAAATCTAAATGCTTTGGGGTAGGTAGGAAGGTAAACAAAAAAATCCTGGTATTAACCCTCACAACTTTGATTTGAGGGTCGAAATGCGGGATATCCACAATCTACAGTAAGTTTTGACGCTGTGGGGTCGTTTATTTTCGTGGGTACTGTGACAATCATTGTCATAATTATTGCAATGACATCCAACCATGTCTTCTGTGTGTCCAGCATTTTCAGGGAAAGTTGTAGTCGGTAAGTCGGTAATTCAAGACAGGTGTTAAAAATAAATAATTGTGTCGGGTACTATTTCATTGAGTCGGTTGGGTTAAGGATGACCTCGGATGGGATCATTCAGACCCCCCTCAGGAATGCCCTTGTCATGTAGTCACCGTCAAAACAACAGCTGATTCCCAAATATGCCACATTGAACAAATATACAGGTCTGTTAACACAAACCGGTGGCGGATTCGTCAAAACAACAGCTGATTCACAAATATGCCACATTGAACAAATATACAGGTCTGTTAACACAAACCGGTGGCGGATCCGTCAAAACAACAGCTGATTCCCAAATATGCCACATTGAACAAATATATAGGTCTGTTAACACAAACCGGTGGCGGATCCAGAAAATCCTCACATTCTTTAACGTTAAAAGAAATAATTTAAAAATTATCGCAAAATTTACAGAGCCCAGGCGCGGATTCAGTATTTCTGAAAGGGGGGTCCAAATGTGGAATTCTGAAAAGGACGGTGTCCAAAAGTAATGAGTGAATAGAAATAGGTGAAAAATTGTTAATTCTAACGTCCTTCCACTCATAAAATGATATATATATAAAAAAAAAAAAATTCGAGAAAGGGGGAGGTTCCTGACCCCCTTATTCCGCTACTCAGCCCCCTCTAGATCCGCCACTGCAAACATACACGTACAGGGCATTCGTCTGGGCTCGGTTTCAATTATAAACAAACAGACCGAAGATTTTGTCATATATAAAACGTGGATTGAATACTAGAAGTCCGCTTTCTGATATGTATATGTTTTGTATTACAAATCAAATTTACAGAAACCGTTAAGAATAACACCCAGCTGTTACAGATCATACTACCTGTCAATCATTCCATTCAAACGACGTAACCACTCGTGAAGAAGAAAGTATCCATATCACCACATAACGCCAATACACGACATTCTATAACTGACTTTAACAATGACGACTCTGACAACAAAATTAGTTCCAACCCAAAGCCAATATTACGGCTGCTAAGGGTCAAAAAATTCATCGATCGTAAGTAATTTTTTTTTTTTTTTTTAAACTCCAGGATTGAAATACTGAGTTTCGTGTTCACAGCCATCGACTATATTCATAATATCTCAGGAATGGTTGTTGTAACAAAGAGTTCGTGCCCACGATAGGCGTGTTTGAGCAGTTGTCTGACGTATGCAGGTTAATAATTGGACCTAACCTAATAACGTAGGTCATAGCGGTGTCATTTGAATACTGGATACAGAATCATACAATCCGTTCCAGTAGTGTAGTGCTGCTTGAGAATCTTGTGCAGTGTTGGACCGAGAATTGCCAATCTAGCCTTACGTTCACAAACAAATAAGTAGCGGCCGCTCGCTAGAATTGACAGCCCAGCCTTACTTTGAGAACCGACTACATAGCAGAAGATCTATACAATAGTGAGTCCAGCCACGTTCAGGACTGAATAGATAGCAGACGATAGCCAGGATTGAAGAATTGTTAATCTAGCCTTACGTTCACGACCAAATAGCTAGGGGACGCTCGCTAGAATTGACACTCCAGCTACACGTTCACAACACAATAGCAACTAGACGTATAGAACCGACTAGCTAGCAGACGATCGCTAGAACTGAATAATTGACAGCCCAGCCTTACTTTCAGAACCGACTACATAACAGACTATCTATAAAATGAGTCCAGCCACGTTCAGGACCGAATAGCTAGCAGACGATAGCTAGAATTGAAGAACTGAGAGTCCCTTTTCACGTTCAGGATCGAATAGCTAGCAGACGATCGCTGGAATTGAAGAACTGAGAGTCCCTTTTTACGTTCAGGGTCGAATAGCTAGCAGACGATCGCTGGAATTGAAGAACTGAGAGTCCCTCTTCACGTTCAAGGTCGAATAGCTAGCAGACGATCGCTAGAATTGAAAAAATGACAGCCCAACCTCTTGTTTAGGACCGAATAGTTCACAGGCGATCGCTAGAACTGAGAGTCCAACTTTACGTTCAGGACCGAATAGCTAGAAGACAATCGCTTGAATTGAAAAATCGACCACCGGACCTCTCGTTCAGGACCGAATAGCAGACGATCGCTAAAAGTGTGTGCCCAACCTCTGGACCGGCAGTCCAACCTTACGGTTTGGACCAAATAACTGGTTGACGCTTGCTTTACTAGTTTTTGTCCTTCATGTTAAAGCCATTGAGAACGTTTTGAACCAGTGGACTCGCGAAATCTAACTTGTTCTGTAGGTAAGGAAAGTTTGGTAAATGATACTTTATTTCCTCGTCATTGTGGTTTCTAACTACTGAATTTGAAATATGGAAATTGCTTGAAGGTAGGTAGCTTGTATATCTAGTTACATTGAATATTAATATCATTTTGCTTAACAGTGTATATTGGAAAATTAGGTAAATAATATGTTTGAAATATCTTTAATATCTACTAAGATAAAATTCGCAGTACTATTGCAATAGTACTCTATTTATTGCAAAAAAAAAAAAGTAAAGTATGTTTTATTTAACGACGCCTCTAGTCTCTTTATTGCAGTACAATCACAACTGTTGAATAGTCAAATCGACAAACATAGTCTCCCCTTGTTGGAGATCGACAGGGCTACGCAATAGCTTTTCTTCAAAAGAAAGAGTACATAAAAGACCTCTTGCTGCTTTTCGTAAAGAATAGCCTATATATATATTACACTAACAGGTTACTTCTGTGAACGATATATCACATAATAGAAGCTGTTAAACCAATGTACAAGGGTATCGTGTCTTTAAGGCAATTGATCGTAGGAATCGGGGCGGGGGGATTGTAACCAAAATTTGATGTAGAGTTTGTACCCGATCCGTTAGTGCCAGGGGCGGTTACGGCAATTGTGAATGGGGGGGGGGCGCAACTTTGGAGGGACTTGTAATTGCTGCGTTGGCCTGTACTTGCCCTTAGGGTTTTACAAGAAAAATGTTCATTGCCCGAAAATTATGGGGGGGAGGGGGCGGGCGCGCCCCCATGGAACCGCACATGAATTCCCTCTCCTACTCCTATAGTCGTTCTACGGGCCTGCATGATACGTTCCAATCCGTCCAAACAATTTACTTCAAGAGATGACACAATACGAAAATGAATCTCTGTTAACGCTTGCTGTCTACACAATCAATCACTTGGAAGAAATTCCGCACTAACTAATGCCCGAAAAACACCATCCAGTATCTCTAGTGTGCGCTAGTTTAATACACCAGGAATTGCTATATTTTTAGTACGATAGACAAAGTAAGTATCGATATTTGTGAAGGAACCTAATCTGTGACAAATGATTTAGCTTAAATATGTATCTAACACAGGATTTTTGTCAATGAATGTAAAGTTAATTAATGCCATTTAAGCACTCCTACGTAGTGCGATTTGGAATTTCTGACGACTACTTTTTTCTTCTTCTATTTAGAAGGAACCGATGTTTATGGAACCGACTTAACCAAAGTGTGTTAAAAAGTTTGGTTCCCCACTTAAACCCCAAAATACTTCTTACGCCTTAAATATGGTTATTTTTCTATTGTATTATTTCATTAATTCATGCATTCTTTTATTATCTACCTAACTATTATTATTAATAATTTGAAAAAAAGAAAAATGAAATTCATCTAAACTAATTGTTGAAAACTTGGTCCTAATAGATTGTTTTAATATACTAGAACTAAGAACCGATAACATCACCCCCCCATCCACCACTCCCCATCTTTCCGATTTTGTAGCACCGCGTAAGCGTGGTGTCTTCCGGACATGTTTGTACAGATATATATATATATATAATAATCCTTTTAGATATATTTGATTAGAGAAAATAAGTTTTCTTTCAAAAAGTATATACATCCCAGTAGCGGAACCAAAGGGGGAGGGGGGGACCGGACCCCCATTATCTAGAATTTCTTCTTCTTTTTATATACGGTATATTTTTCGAGTGGAAGGATGTGAAAATTAACCCTTTTTCCCCAGTCCTATTCACCCATCATATTTGGACCTACCCCTAACCCCACCTTTTTGAAAGCCTGCATCCCTACTGACAAGAAAAACACGAAATATAATTTAAAAGCTTTCCTGCCTTTGAAATCGAAGCATGTAGATACACTACAGATTTAAAAGCGTGTTTACTGGATTGTCCATATCAGATTTCTCTCTTGATCCTGTTTATTTACAGCTATAGGAAACACAGTATAATTACACTGTCAGAATTTTAATTGTAATGAGAGGGATTTTTATTTTCGATTGATGCCATCAATATGACACTATGGATTAGTCACGGCGATTCTTGTCACTTTCCTGTCAGAGTAAATTGATCTTACATATTTCAGACTATTGTAACGTTCACCCAAATCCATTCGAATATCATATGTGATTCACAAAACTCAATAAGTCCATATGACGCCAGCCTAAGAAAAAATAATATTTAACAACCTCCAGTACGTGCATACGACCCTAGATAAGAAACGTTAGATATCTGTTTGTATCATAGTGTTGTACAAATCATTTTATAACAGTATACTAATGAGTAACTTCATCAAATATGCTTTTATGTGACTTTCTCCATTTTGTCTGACAAATGAATGACAGTTATGACATGGACTTTGCGAGTTGTGTGACAACTTTCTTCAATTAAGAATTAAGCACATGTACTAATTCTGGGAGAATATGTCTTAAGTGGCAAATGACAAAGTGAGAGCTAGAGTAGCAACACCTGGCAAGGTCCAGCATACCTGCATCCTTGATACTAAAGCAGAATCATCTTAGTTGCATAGGCATTTTGCCTAAATATTTTTATTCATTTATCAAAAATGCCCATTTAAAATCATGTTACTATTCTTGTACTATCTGGTATAAAATCAAAGTATACTTATCAAACAGCGAACACAAAAATCAGAAATATTCTATATAGTAAGGAATTCTTTCTACATTTTCTTATGCAATTAACCAGACATTACAAAGAAAGCATATACAATTAAAAGAATTTTTTTGTATACTAGTATATTTGCATACAGATGGTTCTGTGCAACATAATATTATGCAAATAACTGGAATATTCTATTATCAGGAATGCAATTAAGTGGACTTGACTACATTACAGCATACATGATTACTAGTAATAGACGACAATGGAGCTTATATTTAATACTGTCTGTTATTTCTTTTTCCAGATGTCTTCCTCTTTCGGAAGACAATATGTCTCTTGGCGCTGTCAACAGTAACGACTAAATGCCAAGACTGAGACATCCAAGAAACGGTGGGTTTCCTACTATCAACAAAAAACAAAGTAAAGAAGAAAAGGCAACGATGCTTAAAAAACTAGCTAAAGATGGATCTAGTGTGAAATTTGAGATGGACAATTCAGTAAACACTCCTGTGAACCTACCGTATATCTACATGCCTCGACTTCATAGGCAGAAAACTGACAAAGACCCAGACACCGAGGTAGGAATCGCCTTGAAAAACCTGTCCGATCTTTTAGGATTAGACTCTGACTATTCATTGCCATTAAAACTTGCCAGAAAAGAGGCAAAGGATTTGATTGTGACCATTGTCAGATGTATGAAATACGAAAAAAACGGTTTTGAATTTAAGCATCCAATTCTTGTCGACTGTTACCCTCATTGGAAACAGTCAAAGAAGGAGGTTGCGTACCTCTTTCCCGTTATACTACCTCAAATTCGTGTCGACTGGTACCAGCCTGGTTGTGTGGTCGTACGACTTCCTCACATTGAACGCATCACACAAAGCGAACTTTCTAACAAGACGGAAAACGGACACCCACGGAATGGAACGCCATTTGTTAACGTAGAAGAATTAAGAGCGAAAGATGGAATTCATTTATCTCTGAAAAGAACGTATATAATGTTTTCTAAACTTATCAAGAGGATATTAAAGCAAACTGGTGTTGTAATGGAAAGATTAAAAGTCGGCCATAACGAATCCGGGTATTTTCTTACAGTTAATCTTCTAAACTACGGCTGGACGGGCTGGAAGCTTCAGATTATCCCAGCTATCTGTGCTAAAACAAAAATGTTCCTGATTCCCAAGATATTCTTCACGGGCGAGAGCGTTCCATCAGACATTCACTGGAGGGTGAGCTGGATCACGCGGGAAATGGAGATTCTGACGTCTGTTTCCATGACGGACAAAGGCTCACGTCTGCGCGCGCTGGATGTCGTCTGCAAGATGTGTCAAACGGACTGGAGACTCACTGACCTCAGCTCATATCATATTCAAACCGCTTTACTCCACGATATGGACTACCATGTTGACCATTCTCCAAGCTGGCAGAGATTCACTTTAGAGAACTGTGTGAAATCGTTGTTGAACAGATTATTAATTCACATACGGAGTAAGTCACTGCCACATTTCCTCATTGAAGGGATTGATCTATTTGAGCTGGTTAATCCTCGACGTCTGGTTCTGTGGAAAAGCGCCTTGGAGAGACTGACCACCAGTGACAACGCTTTGCTTAGTTTAGCGGTGAGGTCAAGGTCAGAGGAAAACCAAGGGAAGTTATTTCCTACATTTCTCGATATGTGAGGAAATAGTTGAAGAATTAAAGTTTAACACAATTAATTTGCATTACCATTAATTATTCAAATGAACAAATACTTTTTTTTTTTAATTACAAAATAACTGCAAGGATTATAATATTAAATTAAACGCATACTCCCACGGACCATTGACCTAATTAATTTCCAAACAAAGAATTAATTTTAAATATAAACATTTG
>JAULBS010142935.1:0-12609 GCA_032355785.1 Symmetromphalus regularis | reverse complement strand
TTTTTATCCGCAAACAGAGTTTGCCATTTTCGTATATAGAGAATTTAAAAATACTATTTTCATGTTAATATACTGTATTTTACAATTTAAACCCATTTTTTTCTGAAAAGAATGAGAGAAAAAGACTTTTATATTGGGTGGGGGTGGATAGGGAAATCCCACCCTTGAGGTTACAAAATCTGGTGAAAACCCTCGGCAAGCCTCGGGTTTTCACCTGATTTAGTGCCCCTCGGGTGTGATTTCCTTATCCTCCCCCACCCAATATAAAAGAGTCTTATATTCCATACATGTGCGGGTGACATATATTTACATCAGAAACCACTTTCCATACATGTGTGGGTGACATATATTTACATCAGAAACCATTTTCCAATAATGTGTGGGCGACATATATTTACATCAGAAACCACTTTCCATACATGTGCGGGCAATGTATATTTACATCAGAAACCACTTTCCATACATGTGCGGGCAACGTATATTTACATCAGAAACCACATTCCATACATGTGCGGGTGACATATATTTACGCCAGAAACCACTTTCCAATAATGTGTGGGCGACATATATTTATGTCAGAAACCACTTTCCAATAATGTGTGGGCACATATATACATGTTTTAAGATCTCGACTGATATCAGGTCGTATACATATAATTAAAGCTATCCAAAAGATCATTGCTCAGTGCAGTAGTATTATGATATGTCCCTTCGGACGGCCTTGCAAACTTTTCTGGTTTGTTTACATCAAAAACCTTTAAAAAATTTACATTTAACAGCAGAAATGTCACCAGGTTTGCGTGAAACATGTTGACGACCTGCGCAACTGTTTAGGGAATCTGAAACCATGGAACTAATAATGAACTCCGATTCAGACAATGATTATATGAAATAAAGCAACAACTTTGAAAATTAACAGAAAAGGGTTGAGTGACCTACAATCCCACAACTCCTTATTTTTTGACAAATTCAGAAAAAAAGCTCAGCACAGAGAATGACGTTGCTAAAAAATAATTCATTTGCTGTAAATCAGTTAATAACAAACAACATATAAAACATTTAATCTTTGTTTTGTTTAAAACAGTAAAGTTAGTTTTATTTAACGACGCCTCTAGAGCACATTGATTTTTATCTGATCATCGGCTATTGGACGTCTGACATATGTATTTAGAGGAAACCTGCTGCTGCCACATAGGCTACTCCTTCCGATAAGCAGCAAGGGATCTTTTATATGCACCATCCCACAGACAGGACAGCACATACCACAACCTTTGATAAACCAGTCGTGGACCACTGGTTGGAACAGAAAATAGCTCAAAACACATTAGTGGCTGGCTCACACTTGACTGTGTGTCAAAATTACCAAATGTTTGACATCCAATAGTCAATTATAAATAAATCAACATGCTCAAGTGGTGTCGTTAAACAAACCAAACCAATAAAAATAAAAAGTAGTGTGTGGTGAAACTAAGTTTTTCTATTGATCTTATTTCACAATAATTGTGTTTAGAACCTTGTACCTACTAATTAAATAACATGAAAGGCTTTCATAAAATTTAAATAATTTTTTTTTCCATCTTACATCGACGTGTAAAGACAGGAATGTTTTTCATCTGTTTATTTTTTACATATATACGTGTTGAACAAGTCTAAACATACATGTCTATAGACCTTTCCAAGAATAGGTTGTCTGGACGCCCACCAGTCAGTCCCATTCACAAGTGTACAGATTAAATCCTCTCACAGGCAATACAGGGGGTTATTCAGGTGGTCCATGCTGAAAGCTCCGCCAACAAAAATTCTTTTGTCTTTTCTCACCAGGTAAACAAAGCATCTGCTCGTATTGGTCAAGTCACTAGGTGACAAAGGTCATGATAAAAGAAGGGTCAGGGGTAACTGTCATTCCAATATGGACATGGTCATTGGTTTTGTAATATTTCATGTGTGACGATATCTAGCTTGCAGGAATTGGGAGACAAAATAGAAAACTGTTAAAATGTATAGCAGTTATACTTACATATGTACATGTGTAATGTTTCAACACTTGCAATTAAGAAAATGTCCACAGCAAAATACATGATGTGAAGAAATAGTGACAAAGCATTTTCCACAACAATTTTAGCGTAAAGTATACTTTATTTTTGATAATAATAAGAAAATACACCTTGAATTTTTTTTTTTAGTCAGCAGGAAAAAGATCGAGGCAATCTCCATAGCTTTGCTGATTGCAGCGGACAATTTTGGTGTTTGGTTTATAGCTTGATAAATACAGATGGGAATATCTATGTAGAGACATCCTACTTCTAAGTAACTGCCCCCTCTTATAAGCAACAATCTATTGTAAGGAACCATCTTAATGTATTAAGAAAAAAAAGAATAATAAAGAACTAATCCTGACATTTGTGACAATACAATTGCAAAGAAAGGAAAGGATTGTTTGTCTAATGACACCCAATCATGTAATTTATCCACCATCTGTTAGGTTTTTGACATATGGTATTTTGCGACAGTAAAGGAAATCCACCACCACCACATAATTTACTCTTTCCAATTACTAACTATGCTTGCCCCTATGTTATAATTGTAAATCTGTCTGTATAATATTCTTCAAATAGAGATCAGTATATATATACAGCCTTGAATTAAAAAAAAAAGTGTTTATGCATGCACATGTATGTAATAAAAAATACTTAGTCAGCATCTCTATGCTATTTAACAAAATAACAACACAAAAACATTCCTAAATTATCAATATTTAAAAACAAATGGAAGATCATCTTACTGTTGTTTTTAAACATATTTAACATGTAAACACTTGTTGCACTTTATTCACTTGGCCTTGTGACAGGTTTGCTGTAAACATTGTCACATATTGGAATAGCTGTCTGGCCGTGGGTCATTTGAGTTCTATTTAGGGGAATTGCAGCCTTTATTTGACATAAAGGTGTAACACGAGTGTCGGGTTGCACTTTCATCATCTTCACTCTTGTTTGTCTTGTCTTGTCTCTGATGCTGCTTTTAGTTTATGAAATATGCACTTAGCTATCTTGTACCATTTTACAGATAATTAATTGCGGCTGTATTCTGTGAGCCACGGTGGCCCAGCAGTAGAATGTCGGACTCTCAAGCTGATGACTGTCGTTCAAAACCTGTTGGAGTCTGGCTCACAACATCAATTATTATTCATTAATTATTGGATGTTAAATGTTTGATAACGAACACATACTTCAGAGGACAGCTATTATATTTTTCCATTAGCATCTAGCAAGGGATCTTTTTCAGTGGTGTAGGAAGGGGGTGGGGGGAGGGGTATTGCGTCCCTCTCCCACACTTTTTAGACATTTCGTATATATTTATTAATTTTCCAATGTAAAAAATATGTAAATCTGTTTATGCCCCCAACCCTCACATTTAAGCACCTTTCTTCACCACTTTTTTATAAGCAATTTCCCACAGATGGAATAGTACATGTACTATAACATTTGATATACCAGTTGTTCGGAACTTGTTTGGTCTGGATATACTTTGCTTAAGTTTGTCCGGTATGTATAAAGACTACATAATCTTTTATGTGCAAAGATAGAATGGAATAGCATATACCATGATATTTGATATGCCAGTCATTGGGCACCGGTTTGGTCTGGATATACTCTGCTTAAGTTTGTCCTGTATGTATAAAGACTACATAATGATGTTATTCACATTAAGGGTTACATACAAATTACATTTATCTGTCAGATAGATGATCAATATGGTAATAAACTGACATTTAGCATGCAAGTACATGTAGCCACTTCTGTGAAGTGGTTTCTTCAGAAAAATTGTGTGTTACTTAAAATACATATAGACTGGACATGTTATAAAAGAAACAGTAATTTTTAAGCGAAGTGTTTGATTGGTTCCATACCAGCATTTGTTTTGAAACAATATTCACAACCCCTGAAACTGGCAATCAGTAATATCATGGATATTGCCGCAGAGTTTTTCATTCGCTGTGGCACCGTTTTTACTGCCAGTTTTCTGTTCCAACCAGTGGTCCACAACTGGTTCATCAAAGACCGTGGTACATGTATGTACTGTTCTCCTGTGGGATGGTGCATATAAAAGAAATAGTGTTCATGGCAGTTTTAGCATAAAGTATACTCTATTTTTAATAAGAAAAAAATACACCTTGAAATTTTTTGTTTGTCTGCAGCAAAAAAATTGCTGCAGCGAATGAAAAACTCCACGGCATTGCCAAATGTCATGGGTAATTTCAAGGGTTGCTGCTTATCGGAAAGAGTAGCCTATGTGGTGGCAGCGGGATTCCTCTAAATACATATGTCAGAATGTCCATATGATTGATGTCCAATAGTCGATGATAAGATAAAAATCAATATGCTCTAGAGGCATTGTTAAATAAAACAAACTTTACTTTATTTTTGCTGCAGACTTTGTTTTTTCAAGGTGTATTTTTTCTTATTAAAATTGCCGTGGAAAATGCTGTGATTCCCACTATTTCTCCAAAGCATTTATTTTGCCAAGGATATTTTTAATTGCATGGGTTAAGTTCATGGTGCAAATAAAACTATAGGTGTAGATCTATGGTATTTGTCAACAGTTCAGTTGAGTCGAGATAAATGGCCCATAGCCAGTATAAAGCTAACTCAGTTACCTGACAATGAGAAGTAGATGCTAGCCTGTAATTGACCTCTCTATTGGACTCATTGTTGGATTGGACTAACTCAGACCCTACTATCACAGCTAGTGTGCATATTAAAATCTGGTTTTAATTCAGACCATTTCACTGCATGCATCATCTTCACTATTATTAATTATAATAACCATCACATAATTGATCACATTATGGAGAATGCCTAGTAAGCTGGAAAACTTGTGTCGAATCCATTTGTTTTCAAAAGCAATAAAATATGTTTCAATCAAACCAGTACTTAAAAATTTGACTGAAAATTGTTACTATAAAGTGCATATCCAGAGTGCAGTGGGAGCAGGATATAACTCAAACAGTAGAGTGTTCACCTGTGAACCGGTTGGTCGTCGGATCGATCCTTTTCAGTAGACCCATTTGCAGTTTGGGCTATTTTCCGTTCTTACCTGTGGTCCACAACTAGTTCAAAGGACATGGTATGTGTCTTTCTGTCTGTGAAAAGGTGCATATAAAAGACCCTCTACTGGTAATGATCATAGGTAGTGGTACCAGTTTTTCATTGTGAACCATGTGTCACAGATACTGTGTATTTGACATCTAATAGTAAAGCGCATTTGTTGGCATACAAATTCAATACGTGTCCGCTATAGTAGGAACAAATTTCAGGACCCCTTGCTGCTTATTGGAAAGAACAGCCTAAGTGATGGCAGTGGGTTTCCTCATAAATAAAACTGTCAGAATGACCATATACTTGACATCCAATAGCCGATGATAAGATAAAAATCAATGTGCTCTAGAGGCTTCGTTAAATAAAACAAACTTTACTTTTTCCAGAATGCTGTTTATATATATACATACTAGATCCAGTGCTTGATATAAAAGTAATTTACAACTCTCACTTTTATTGCATATTGTATGAATGTGATTATGGTCTAAATGATTATTTGTTTTATCTGTGGCACGCTGCTCATCTCACTGAATTACTGTGAGGTTTTCTAGATCTAAAGACAGGAAATCTTTATGGAACTTACAGGTCTTCATGTCATTTATTGCTTCACATATTTTTGTTCTGGGGGATGAGGGTCATTAAACAGACAATCGATTATTGCTTTGCAGTTATATATAAAAATAAAAATGTCTCTAGTGAAACATTTCTACTGTAGAAACTAAAGGAAAGTAAAGAATTGGTTGTATAATATCAGCCTAGTACATTGTTTATTCAGTGGCTATTAAGTGTCAAACTGAATGTTTGCAACCTCGTGTAATGGTCTTCATAGTAAACCCACTGAATTTACATAGACTCTACTCTTTCCAATTAGCAGATCTTGTGTATACATTTTCACACAAACAGAACAGTAAATACCAATTTAACACTAGTTGAGGATCGCTGGCTGGAATGAGAAACAATGAAAAATGGGTCCACTGAAGGTGATTGATCTGATGACGAAGCACACACCAGGCAGATACATGCAAGTGGCAGATCCAGAAAATCCATTATGGGGGGCTTCTTTAAAGTTTAATGTTAAAAATAATAATAATAAATAATTACAATAAAAAATGTTTAATGTTATTTAAATCGCAAAATTTAGTGGAGGCTTCTTTAAAGTTTAATGTTAAAAATAATAATAAATAAATATAAAATAATTATAATAATTTTATTTTAATATTATTTAAATCGCAAAATTTAGGGAGGGGGCTGGGTCTCTGCCTAGATCTGCCACTGCAGATGCTTTTCTTTTGAGCTACACCCCACTCCACAGTAAAAACCAACAACTTAAATTATGTGCTGATCAGCAGGTGGCCTAACTTAAATATAATCTACATAATTATACATGCAGCTACATGGTATTAGTTTCTAAATGTCAGGTGTAGTCATCCTGAAATTATGTGTACATACACAAGTATGCACTCTATTTTAGCAGCATGCAAAGTACTAAACTATTTAATTTCCTCCCAACCTTATCTGAAGCTGGAATTGGTGAGGAGAAGCACATTCTGCAAACAACATTGCAGCATGATGCAAGACTGCTCAGGCCCGTTGCAAAAATTACCATGCACATGTTTGTGTTGCCAGATTCTATCTTCTTTCATTAGCTCTACTTTACAGCTGCCCTCTGGCAAATCCTACCGCTTGATACCTTTATTATAGCATCTGTGGCAGGTCTGTAAATTAATTATCACACAGAATATGGCTATCCATTCTTCTCCACACATTCATAGATCCCTACTGGGGTGTTTATGGTCCGAAGGCCAGGGGCTAGCTATGGGGCCATGATGGTACAAAGGCCACGTCTCAAGGTTCGGACAGCAGATGTTCTGACATTGATCAGTTAATAATGAGTGGAGAAATGAAAGATTCAACTCACTAGTCTGTACACCTGCAATTAACAAAATGTCCATGGAAAAATAAATGCTGTGGAGAAATAGTGTTCATGGCAGTTTTAGCATAAAGTTTACTTTATTTCTAATAAGAAAAAAATACACCTTGAAATTTTTTGTTTCTCTGCAGCAAAAAAATTGCAGCAGAGAATGAAAAACTCCACGGCATTGCCAAATGTCGCGGGTTATTTCAAGGGTTGCTGTCATCCTTCAACACTATTTAATGTACATGTAGGTATAATACAAATTTCACATATAGTCATCCAGTGTAACCAATAATTATAGTTATAATTATATATTAAAGTATAAAGAGCAGTTAGATGAAAGAGGTTATATATGTTTTTTAACTTGCTCATAAAGATCTTCTCTCTTCATTTGATGAGTGGACTGGTACTTTCTTTTCCATTTGCAAATAATTAATAATCATCGAATAAATAGAGACTGGGCGACACACAAATCCTTTTACCCTATTAGAAAAACAATTACGGAACCAGTGTAATCTCATTGAAGATGAATCATCACATAAAATGCAATAAATATACTTCCCAGCATACTACATTATACCAATATCAACACCGTTACAAATACGTTTATTATGCATAACCAGAACCCAGCTTGTGCAGATACAGTGTAAGTTTATTTACTATCACAAAACAAATAAATAATCATTTTCCTTGTGCATATTATATGCATCTAGTCACTATAGTTAAATGTTGTTGTTTTTATTTATTATACTATTATATTTGAATGTTTGTATGTCTTTGCATTCTATTCCTAAATTGGAATTAAAGTTTTTATCTTTTATATTATCTTTACAATTGACCACTGACTCTTTTAAGGGTCTTCATTTTTCTTCACCTGTTAACATCAGTGTTTTTTTTCTTTCTTTCCTTGAATTACATGTGTTATATGTTCATTTAAAGCTTAAAGTACGGTACTTGTATAATTTGAACATTTGTATAGAAACCAGCTGAATGTTTTGTTCCCAAAGGCTTACACTGATAGAAAAGCTGCCTGAAACAGCACATTTTGTTAATTCTATATGGATTTGCTTTACAGATACATCTTTATGTTGCTTTTAGAATAATTGTTTTTAATGCACTCCTGAGTATTATGTCATAAAAAATGTTTTTCACATTTGTTGTCATGGAAACAAGCTCTTTGTCCTATTACTATACAATTGTTACTTGATAATGACGTACATATATGTCTGGCACCCATAGAATAAAAAAAAAGAAAAAAACATTGGCTACTGGTGGTCATACCATGGTTAGGTAGGTCTATTACATACTAGACTATTTAAATGAATATTAATATTCATAAAAGTATGAGCAACTAATTTAATTACTTTTGTGGAATATTGATTTTTTTTTTTTGGTTTATCCACTGATATGGTATGTGTTGTCGTGTCTGTTGGATGTATATTTAAAAGACCTCTGAGATACTACTAGTACAATTAAATGAAAAGAGTGACATTAACATTTTAAAAATTCTTTTCTCACTAAGCAACCCCTGAAAACGCCGTGGAGATTGCCGCAGCATTTAAAATTTTCTGTTTAGTATCTGTTTTTAGCTCAGTTCCTCAGAAATTAGATCTGTCATAAAAACTTAAGTCATTTGCATCTCACTTGAGATCAAAGCATGTTCCTCTTAGTGTTATTTATTTTTTTGTTAACTTTGATGCCAAAAAACAGTAAATCAGGTCAGTTTTCATGAGCCATTCAGATTACAGTAAACCAGATATATTGTAAGGTAAGACATCTTAATTCCATGGATTTCTGGTAATCATGTGTCGACTGTCAATCAAACCTTTTTCCAAAACACTATTATTAGTACCAAAGTGACTAATTGACAAGCAATTAAGGTAACTGAGTCATGCTATCGAGTCAGAGAGCCACCTTATGGTAGAAGTACATGTACTGTAGGTGAAATGCATGTATATAATACATGTCGGCATATGGGTCATGTCAACATCAAATGGAAGGCAGCTTATAAATAAACGACCTGAGTAAACATTTTCTTGACCTGTTTCTGGTAGTCATTAGACCACTTTGGAATGGACCAAATCTAGATAGGGTGAACATCTTTGCTTTTATTGTAGCCATTATTTTATTGTGTGGGTAGATCAAATGACAAAATAACTTTCCTCATGCTGAATTATTTTTAGTTACTTGTGTCTATAAATGGCAGCTTTATAAAAAGAAAATCAGATTTTCTTTATTCATTTAAAGTGTTTATGAGAAATATGGAATTTCTATATGATGTTTAGAATAGCAGCACAATTGAATAAAATAACAGTACATACGATGGTGGACAAAAAATTGTTAGTATTTACAACAGGTTGTTATGTAGAGAAGAGACTACATTTGTAACATCTGCCCAAATTGTATAATATAAAAGAAGATTTAGACTATTTATATTGATTAGTAGTGAGCAAACATTCAGAAGCTAAACTTCATTGTAACTATAAGTTCATGTCAAAATTCAACCACTCACTCACTAGTTCATTTTAAAAAAAATTATTTCATAAAGTTTGCAATTAAAAAGTTTCATCACTTGTGCACTCTCTGTTTCTAAGCAGAATTATTCTTCACTAAGTATTCTCACTGTTGTCAGAATGTACATGGATGGTTGCTAGGTTTGCACAAAGTGAGACATTCGAAGCTCAAGAAAATAGTAAGAGATTGTTTAAGGAAACACCAGCACATCGTTTATTCAAGAGCTGTTAGGTGTCAAACAGTCAGATCGATCCTTCTCAGTGGACCCATTTGCAGCTTTGGGCTATTTTCTGTTCCAACCAGTGATCCACAACTGGTTTATCAAAGGCCATGGTATGTGCTGTCCTGTCTGTTGGACAGTACATATAAAAGATCCCTTGCTGCTTATCAGAAGGAGTAGCTATGTGGCGGCAGTGGGTTTCCTCTAAAAAGACATATGTCAGAATGACCATATGTATGACGTCCAATAGCTGATGATCAGATAAAAATCACTGTGCTCTAGAGGCGTCGTTAAATAAAACAAACTTTGGGTGTCAAACATTGGTCTTTAGGGGAAACCCACTGCTGCCACATAGGCTGCTTTCTGATTAGCAGCAGGGTATCTTTTATATGCACTTTCCTTCAGACAGGACAGCACAGACCACAGCCTTTGATAAACCAGTTGTGGACCACTGGTCATTGCAAATGATTTACATCTACCCATTGATCCAAGTGGAGCACTTGCTCTGGGTATTAAGATTGAAAATCCCATGCTTTGACTGAGATTTGATCCCATAACCTACCAGCTGTTTAAAAACATGAGTCATAGTTAATAAAACATGAATAAGACAGTTGGTATCTTGAATGCAAATGCTAATAGTTTAGATTACTGTGGATTTAAATTCCATTTCTCATTAAAGTTATTTTTAATAGCTTTACATTTGATGTCATTTTATATTACATGCTACACTATCTTAATGTCTTTAAGAGCTTTTTAAAGATTTAATAGTAGGTATTATCTTGATTAAGTGCAGAAATAAAAACACTGTTGAAAAAAATGTAGTACTGCTCCGGGAATTTTACAAAAGAAGCTGATTCATTTAGTTTATTTAGTCTTGTATACGAGTTAACTTTTCTTAACAATAATTAAAAAGTTTATTGCCTTTTATGCTGTTTTATATCTTTAAATGGATTGATTTATTGAAGGCAAACCCTAAAATTGCATTTATTTTGCCATGAACATTTTCTTAATTTCAGGGGTTGAGAAGGTGTTTTTTTTAATTTATATAAACATGCCAGAGTGTAAATACCGGGTATATATAAAGTATTTTTTTTTAAATCCACTATAGAAGTAAAAATAACTAGCTCACTACAATGTACACAAGTACAGAATTTTATAGAGAATTTATTAATCATGATTATCAATTTATGTCATGTAAAAAGGAAATTGTGATAGTGTTATTGATTAATTACATGTACTTAAACACTGTGTATGGTTGTTCTGTGGAGCATGGAGTACTTTGTCACTTTGCAGTCTGTGTGTACTGATGTAGTCCTGACAAGTGATTACACAATCATTTCAAATCATGTGCTGATGCAAAGTACAGACATTTTCTGAAGCAGGTTCAATTGTAATTCTGAATAGTTCCAGGGACTAATCAGGAATTTTGAGATGATGGGTACAAAGATGGTTAATACTGAAAGGAGGTATAGAAAGTATATTAAGATTTAATTGTAATGGGCAGGAAATAAATGTAGGTGGACAGTGGGCAAAAAGAGGGTCCAGATACTAGGCTAACCTGGCTAAGAAATGTTAACGGCAAAATAAATGCTGTGGAGAAATAATGTCCATTGCATTTTCCATAATAATTTTAGCGTAAAGTACTCTATTTTTAATAATAAAACAAAAACAAATTGAAAAAAAAAATGCCACAAAGAATGAAAAACTCTGCAGCAGTCTCCACAGCATTGCCGATTGCCATGGGTAATTTCAGGGTTAGATCTTGTATGTATATTGCAAGACTTGCAGAAACGATAGTGTCAGACCATCTGTGCAGAGAGTTTCCTGCAGATCAGCATGTTTCACATCTGCAGCCCTTCTACCTGTATCACAGTCTGTACATTACATTCCTATATCACAGTCTGTACACTACATTCCTGCATTCACTACTCATACTTACTATTTTGGTGCACTTCTATTTGAGAGAGTGCACAAGCCAGTATAGTACAACCCCTGAAATTGCTGTGGACTAAATTTGTTTTGGTTTTTCAAGGTGTATTTTTTTTTATTATTATTAAAAAATAAAGTATACTTTTTGCTAAAATTGTCACAGAAAATGCTGTAGACAATATTTCTCCACAGCATTTATTTTATTGTAGACATTTTCTTAATTGCAGGGGTTGTAGTACGTATATGTATCTGCAGAACATGCACACAGTCATGTACTTTACACTTTAAATCTCCAGTCCAGAATATTTAGTGTCCGTTAGATACATTTCAGGAAGGGATGAAGCTCAAAACGTAACTTGTCTGCCTGAGGTGCTGTGGGTTGTCAGTTCGATACCCTTCGGACCTATTTTGACTATTTCCCATTCTATCCACTGGTTTGCAACTGGTCTAACAAAGGCCATGGTAAATGTATGTGCTGATCTGTATGTGAGAAACTGCATACAAAGGATCCTTTGCTGCTAATCAGAAATATGTTTTCTCTCTATATTTAACGCTTAATATTTGCTAAATCAACAATGTGCTGGGGTGTCATTAAACAATACCTTCCTATTTCTTTACATATATATATTGATTTCTTCCTCTACTTTGTTAAACAAACTTCATCTGTAATGTAGATTACATACTTTAAAAAGAGATCCTGTTACAATATACAAGATTCTAATATCCTGTCAGGAAGTAAATCTACTCCATATATATATATATATATATATGAGAATGGTTAAAGCTACTCAGAACTTTATTATTGAAATAAATGTTTTGATGTGTAATGTATAGATATCCATTCCCTCCTGTCTGTCTGTCTGTCTGTCTGTCTGTCTGTCTGTCTGTCTGTCTGTCTGTCTGTCTGTCTGTCTGTATGTCTCTCTCTCTCTCTC